>JAGFPH010005062.1:0-12001 GCA_018207615.1 Philaenus spumarius | reverse complement strand
CGATTACTTTAAGACTAGTCGATTTGTTTCAAACATCGAATAAACTATTCGACTGGTTTTTTGTATTTTAATTAATTATCAGTTCCTCGCTCCTCTGTTCCCTACATTTTTCAATGAATAAATCAGTCGACTATTATTACCAGACATGCTCGCACAACTCCTGGATTTGAGAGAGCCAGTAGGTCTATTTTATAAAATATTCAAATTATTCGTTTTAAGTGCGAATAAATTGTGTTATTTGTGTGGAAGTTATTTTGTTGTATATTTACACTAGCTGGGTGGCCGTGCTTCGCTACGGGTTAAGCTCGATAAAAAAATATAAATTTCAAATGCATCCTGTATACTCTTTGTTTGCTTCTCTGGTGCCGATACGGTTTCAAATACTGTTAAACGCAAAATTCGTCAGGGTTCGTAATTTTTTCGTCTAAGAATGTTTTAAACTAAATTTTAAACAAAAAGTCTGATTCGAGTTGTTTACGGTTGTACGGTTGATGTGTAAAAATGCTCATCTTATATTGAACCAAAAAAACAACATTATTTAGGGTGGTTTTAAACAATGTTTTTCGGCTTTTTGAGGATATTTATTTGTTTAAAACCACTATTTTAAAGTTGGCATTCAAAATAAAAATAATATTTCAGTTTCCAAACAAACGGAATAATCACGTTGATGCACCCTGTCTATGAGCTGAAAACTGCTGGCCGCCATTTTGTTTTCTTTATTTCTAACGCTTTTTTACTTTTTAATAAACTTAGATGCAATTTTTTTTAACCCGTCTTATTTCACACCTAGAGCATAAGGGGAACCACTATGTTAAGTTTCAAGTTAATATGTTTTTTCGTTTTTGAGAAATAGTCATTAATAGTGAGTCAGTGGTATTTGACTTGTATCTATATTTCTAACGTCTTTACGTTTTAATAACCTTAAACGCAAAATATTTTAAAATCCCGTCTTATTGCACATCTAGAGCATGAGGGGAACCACTATGTTGAGTGTCAAGTTAATATGTTTTGTCGTTTTTGAGATATAGTAATGAATAATGAGTCAGTGGCATTTGACTTGTATCTATATTTCTAACGTTATTACGTTTTAATAACCTTAAACGCAAGATATTTTAAAATCCTGTCTTATTGCACATCTAGAGCATAAGGGGAACCACTATGTTAAGTCTCAATTTAATATATTTTGTCGTTTTTGAGATATAGTGGTCATCAGTGAGTCAGTGGTATTTCGATTTTATATAGATATATTGTCAAACGGAATATATTAAAAGAAAAAGCAGTATAGTATTTTTAAATACGTGTGTAAACTATTAAAGTTTCCTATTGAACAACATAAGAATACATAAGTAAAATCGTAACTGATTGTTGTAGCAACCTACTTTACTTTAATCGATATATACAAATAAAATTGAAGTGCCTTTCTGTGATTTCATTTCTGTGCCTGCATACTTTCTGTACCTGCAAAAATTTGTCTATGCTCACATGGTTATTCACACTTTAACACAACCTAAACATGTATTTTTTGTCTATCTTTCTGTCTGTCTGTTTGTCCGGGCTATTTCCGGAATGACTGAACCAATTTTGACGAAACATTCATTTGCATGTAGAGGACTTTTCAGAGAGTAATCTAGGCTACTTTTTATCCCGGAAATATTTATGGTCCCTAGGTGATGATAACCACCCAGGTTTTTCGCCTTAAAAAAAATTAAAAAATAGGGTTTCTATTTAAAAATAGAAAAAATTAAAAAATTACGAACAAAACTAGAAGGTTTGAGAACAAACGTGACACTATTATTAATAAAACAAATGATTTGGATAAAACGTTTAACACTTTGTCAAGATCGTGTGTGTTTTAATTTACTGTATACGCTGGTTTAACAGTTAAATACTCGTATATGTGAGAACAGTATGCAATAATGTGGTATGTACTGCCACGCACAAACCTCCCTCCGCTTACTGATTTAATAAATACAACCTTTTGTTGTTGAATTTAATTGGCTTTGTAAGCCACCTTTTCTGTTAACTTTAAAACTTTCCCTCATCAAATAACACCCAAGTGTTTTCAGGCCTTATTTGATGTTGTTCCCTAGTACTACCCCGTTAGAACAATTTTAGAGGTTTGGCGAGGGCAAGAAAAGGAAAAACTTTTGTTTCCAATTCTTAAGTTTTTTAAATTTAAATTAATAAGACCTTTTTTGTCTTTTGTGTAGTACACTAGCTCAATTCGAGACTCTTTTTCGGGATCGTTCCCTTTGGAGTTAAATTTGTAGTGATCCGTGAATAACTCACCTGCTGACTTAATTACACTAGAGCACTAAATGGTTTTAGGATTATTTTGATTGGATTCGTAAATTATATATTCAAAATTTTCTATTGAAAACACAAAACCATTTATTGATTAAAAACATAAATGCATTGATTTTGAAACTACAAATTATTAATTTCAAAAAACATAATGAAATTTTATTAATATTTAAGTTATATTTATGTATATCGAAAAGTAGCAAAGTGATTAATTAATTTATTAATTAAAAATTTTATATTAATGATTCTATTATTTACATACACGACGATTTGTCATTGTGAGTAATGAAATTTACTAAACGAGTTTACTTTATTCAATTTCCCCAGAATATACTTGAATTTATTTATTTAATTTAATTTAATTTAATTTATTATTTTGCAAAAAGGGATTTATTTAAAATTATAAGTAACAATGATTGTTTGCCACTTACAGAACACAAGAAGTTCGACGCATAATCCTTTCTGTTTGAAGGACTTTAAAGTGTTTCTCCTTGGTCCCCAGAATGGTTTCTTTGGTTTACAGTTGTCTTCTCCTGGACTTTATTAGAGTTGTCCTCTCCTGGTTTATTGTAGTATCTTTTGGCAAGGTAGGCCGTTTATATGGATATTCTTCTCCCGAAATTATCACGACCAAACTTTGCTTTAGGCTGGAGCTAGTACGTAACGCACACCGTAACTCGTCACACTTCAACTTTCTCTAAATACTCTCGGAGCTCGGTCAGATGTTTAATCGTTGGCGGTTCGTCCTAAACTGATGTTAGAGGGGATGCGCTCTACTTTCCTCAACTTGTTTCTTGTCAAACGAGCATCTTCCTCTAGGTGACAAGAAATTCTGATTTCTTGCTTTAGAAATATATTTTTTTTTTGTTTTAATATATTCCCTGATTTATTTGATGAATTTTGGTGCCTTTATTTCCTGTCGATTAGGCCTAATTTAATTATTATCTTCATTTATTGAATTACGGTATATGCGCTGTTTCGTTGTACGTAGTACTTCTTATGACGTAACTTCCTTCTGGGTGCTTTGGTCTTGAGTTCCTGTCTGAACATGTCGATTTGCAATTTTGGCATCGATTTCACCCAAACTCTATAACTTCTTTTTGCGTGGACGGATTTAGATTTTGTTGACTTCTATGGATTGGTTGACGTTATCTGGTTTCTATGGAATTCGAATGGCGTTTCTACTCCTCTTCATTCTTGATTTATGGACTTCGTTAGTTTTGTTTAAATTTTGAAATTTATTTCTCGTAAATTTGAAATTTTCCAATTTTTGTTGCTTGTATCTTCTTCGGTTGGTCTTGAAACGCGCTGATCTGGTGTTGGATTTTTATTAGCTTGTTTGGTTGTTTAGTTATTCAGCTTTTTGTTTCTCTAATTGCCTTCGTTTGGTTTTCGACGTTTCATTCCCCCCTTTTAAAGCTCTTTTCATATCTCACATGGCATTACAATTTATTACACATATTACACATATATATACCCTATTTTATCAATATTTCCCTTCTATTATTCTCCCTTGTATTTATTTTGATTTATTACATTTTTTATTAATTTATTTTATTTTTACAAAACTACTTATTTATTTATTTTGAACTTTGGCTTGATTATGCCCTATTATTGACTCTATTAAATTCTATTTTTTATGATTTAATTACATTTGAACTTTATGAGTTATTGGCCCTTTTATGCCCAAGAATGAATTTAAACTTTATTTTTTAGCTATTCAAATTTTATAACTTTATATTTTTTTTACTTTATTTTCTTAACCCTTTTTAACTCTACAAATGACTCTACTTTGTTTTAAGATTTTATTCAAATTCTGCCAATTCAATTTGTTTACGCTTACATTTTTGTCTATAACTTTTTATCAAATTATCATAACAAAATTATTTTTATTACTCCTTGCTTATTTAACTCTCCTTTCAACATAAATCTAATAATAACAACTTTTTTAATAATATTACAAACCACTATCTTTTCAATGTTAAATCATTTCAACCAAATTTAGACAAGACTGGACAAGTCGATGCCTGTCTGAACCTGCAAGTTTTTGGTTTGATCTTGTCGCTAAAGCATAGGTCATCGTCTGTACCTATTCAACTAACGCAATTTTACTTAATTCTTCAAAATTATTAATAAAGACTCTGTTCACATTGGAAACTACTTTTTTATCTTAATTTTGGGCTTTTTTAGTCACTCTTTGGCTTTAATCTTTTTTATTATGAATTTGAATTTATTTTAATTCATGTAATTAATTAACCCCAATTGAATCGGTCGATTGGCCGCTTCAGTACTCATATATGTTAAATACCCCTCACAACTTAATACCTAATGTTTGAGTTTGTTCGGGAGTTATGAGTAAAAAACTGGAGGAAAACGGGATTTTTCACGTTTTTTGGTGCACAGCTAATAATTTTACGTAGGCCTAAAAGATCGATTTAGACGAAACTCACTGAGCGTTTTTGGGCCATGGAATTCGGATCTAAAATTTGTTTTTTTTTGTATTGTGTCAAAATAAGGCGCAATACACACAGGTAGTCCTTTTGTTATGTAATCACATCTGTGAGCGAAGTCGCAGGTAGCAGCTAGTATATCATAGGATTTAATGTACAGTAAACTACATTTATAAAGTTCATATTTGTTCAAATGAAACAACAATAGTCGTACTGTGTCTTTAGTCGTTTCATTTCAAATAACAATCTGACATACGAGACTGTTTTAATTTCCCTGTTAACTACACCTATTAATTAATAGACTAGTCCGTTCAAAGCAACCGACTAGTTAACTAGTAGAAATACCCCATCACTGCTCTGTGCTACAATCAGTCAATTCGGTTCTTGGTCAGGAAGCGTTGGGGGTGTTGAAGGGAATCGGATCTTTCCTCGCATTAGTGTCGTGTTCCCGACCGATGTTCAATAGTTTCTTTGTTAAAATGAAATTAACACAAATTATTTTACAATTTTTATTTAACTCGATATTCATTAGTGCAACAGTACGAGTCGTAAATGTGTGTAATTTGTACACTAGTCGAACTGTATATCTAGTCGTTTCATTTCAAATAACAATCTGATATGCATGACTGTTTTAATTTCCCTATTAACTACACCTATATTTATTAATCGACTAGTCTATTCAAAGCGACCGACTAGTAAACTAGTCGAATGCCCCATCACTGTTCGGGGTGTTGAAGGAAATCGGATCTTTCCTCACATTAGTGTCGTGTTTCCGACCGATGTTCAAGAGATCTTTGTGACTGCAGTAGGGAAAAGACCATAGTCCGATCTCTTCTGAGATTCTCATCCGCAACGTCTAACAAGAGGCGCTATCTCAAAACATCTCGGGTATTGTCTAATACTACTACAATTGTGAGAAAAGCCAATGTTTATTCCAACCTGACGTGCGAAGACTTCTTATACGAATCACTCGACGAGTCAGATGCTATTAAATTTATAATTTCTAGTAGCTCAGAAGTAGGGAAAGATCTGTGGGTTCTCAAAGGTTTTAGTGACAAAGCAGGGACTGCAGTTTCCTAATGGAACTCTTCCAGTCATGTCTGCTTTTTAGCGCATGCGCATGTTCTGTCTTGGGCTATTTTTCTGAACTATTTCTATTTTAATAGAATCATACGAGTTTGAGCTTCTGTTAATTTACAAATAATGCTTACTGTCTATCAAGTAGGAAATTAATTGATTTATTTTTGACAGCCTAAATAACAACTTTGGCCTACAAACACACAATTTTACGTGCATAAAAGTTCTAACGTTCTGTTAATTTACAAAAGTAGGCTGACTGTCGATGAAAACTTAATTGAACTTTAAAGCGAAGTATAATATAGTTGTGTCTAAATGATTGTATTTTTAAGTATCTGAAAAGCTTATTAAATATCTGAACAATGGCACAAATTAAAGCTTAATATCTTACTTCATTTCAAAGTATCAGACAATCAAAATTCTGGAAAACCAATACAACCTAATTATTCCAAATATTATCAAATTAATAACGTGCTTTGACGTTATGGTAACAATATCATTTTCCAGAACTTTGATTGTCCATTTCTTTGAAACTAAGCAAGATACTAAGATGTCGTTTGCGCCATTCTGTTTCTCTTCATGATCTACTTTATATTTGAAATTGTTTACCCCCAAACTCCCACAAGCGAAAATCACAAAGGTTCAGATATGTCGAAAAAAGTCCTGCCATGCGACACAAGATATATAAAAAATATTATATATATTATACTTATATACTGGGTATCCAGCTTCGACTGTCCGAAACTTCACGGGCGTATTTGTCTGCTAAAAACAAGCAAATAATACAACACAACATATGTCCTACCTCTATTCGTTTGCTGTCTGTCAGTCTGCATGTGATTTTTTACAAAATACTTAAAATTTTTGAAAGTAGAAAATATATTGAGCTCAAACTTTCTATGCCTATTTGTTGCGTAAACTTTTATCACTGTACGAAAAATTAGAACATTATTTTACAAATTTTAAAAATGGCGGCCGTTTATAATGTTTAATATCAAATATCTCAAAAACCGCTAACTCTACAAAAAATTTACAACAGACAAAAAAGTTTACTTTTTTAATGGTAAACACAATGGTTTTTTATTTTGTCTAAAGGATAACAGAGATATTGACAAAAGAAGGGGAAATGTATTTCTTGGTAGTTTACGACTTACAGATTACTCACAGAAACGAATCAAAATTGAAGTATGTAGAGTGTTAATGAAGGACAAAAACAAAGGGAAAATGTATTTCTTGGTAGTTGTCAACAATACCCAGAATTAATCTAGAAACAAAATATTTTAAAGTTATTATGAGCTAAAATAATAATTTATTTGCATAATGTTTCGAGAATTTTCTGAGCTGATTCTACTAGCAAAAAAATAATAAAAATGTTCATATATTCATAGGTCTGGAAATGCTTCATCAGAGAGAGCTGGCGAAAGATTTCACCCGTGTTTCAGATTTCTCACGGATCTCAAATCTTTAAAAATAAATTACTGAATTGTAAAATATCCACCTTTTAAGTACAAATGTAACTGTAGCCTAATTAAGAAAATCGAACGAGAAATAACAACAATGTGACCATGTTTACAAATAAAAGCATTAGCTGTTTATTAAGACCGAATTTTGCGTTTTGGGTCAAATATCGCCACAATTACTGCAGTTACAGAACTCGGACCTATTTTATTAACATGTTTATTATTTTTTGAAAGTGAAATCAGCTCAGAAAACCTATCTGCTCATTTTACGTAAATTAAATTAAATTTTACACCTTAATTAACGCCTTACATATTTCAATAGGGATTCGTTTCTGTGAGTAATCTGAAACACGGGTGAAATCTTTCGCCAGCTCTCTCTAACGAAGCATTTCCCGACCTATTAATATATGAACATGTTTATTATTTTTTTGCCAGTGAAATCAGCTCAGAAAACCTATCTGCTCATTTTACGTAAGTAGAGTCGGCGGCGATATGGCGTAAAATGGAGTGGGGGAAGGTCATTGACCTTGGGCCACGCCCCCTTTTTTTTGGGTGTTTTTTTGGGTCTTTTTGGTTCCTAACCTAAGCCACGCCCCATTTTTTTTGGGTCTTTTTGGTTCCTAACCCAAGCCACGCCCCCTTTTTTTGGGTCCTAACCTAAGCCATTTTTTTGGGAATTTTGGATTTTGGGTTTTTTTTTTGGGGGTCCTAACATTTTTGGATTTTTGAAGATTTTTGATTTTTTGGAATTTTTGGGGATTTTGGGAATTTTGGGGAATTTTGGGGATTTTGGATTTTTAAAGATTTTGGGGAATTTTGAGCCGCCATCTTTTTTTTTTTGGCAGCCATCTTGTTTTGTAATAATTAATATTTAATTTAATTTAATTTTTTGCTTTGAAAAAAGTTTGGGTGTCGCCGAGAGTCGAACCGGGTATCACCATGACCCGAGTCCGCAGCGCTAGCGGTTAAGCTAGGCCGACTCTGTTGAGAATCTACTGTTTTGTGAAGTATATAAGTTTACCATCCGTCAGCAACCTTGCATCAGGTGCACGGTGTTATAGTGTCGTTGTAATATAGTATAAATTGTATTATAACACCCCAAACATTACCGATCGTTCCCGAATCCGACCGAAGGTCACTTAGAGAAATTATTAGCTTTAAATTGTTATAGTACCCTTGTAATATAGTATAAAGTGCATTATATAAACCCGAACACTACCGAATGCCCCCGAGTAAACCCGAATCGGACTTAGTCAAAATAAAGACTTGCAAACCGTAATTAACCGAACGTAAGGCTCTGCCGCAACCCTCGAAATTCGTACTTAGGCGAAATAAAGCTTAGACTAACCATAGGCGTTGCCGCAACCCCTTGTAATATATTTCTACCGGTCTTACCCGAACCAAAACGACGGACTTGACCGAGCTTAGGCTTCGCTGTACCCCGAATTATTTTTATAAAATGTGTTATAACGTATGGAAATCCGAGCTAACCCGAACGTAAGGTTCTGCCCGAGTTCAATCGAAGGGCACTTAGCCGAAATAAAACTTTGGCTAAAATTAGGCTCTCCCGCAACCCCCGAAATTCGTACTTGGGCGAAATAAAGCTTAGGCTGACCGTAGGCGTTGCCGCAACCCCTTGTAATATATTTCTAACAGTCTTACCCGAACCAAAACGCCGGGCTTGACCGAGCTTAGGCTTCGCTGTACCCCGAATTATTTTTATAAAATGTGTTATATTGTACGGAAAACCAAGCTAACCCAAACGTAAAGTTCAGCCCGAGTCCAATCCGAACTTAGTAAAAATTAAAATTTTGGCTAACATTAGGTTCGGCCGTAACCCATGCGTATGATATACGTAACTACATAACCGACCAAAATATAACGTAATGTTTCTAAAAAGTAAAACAAGTTGTACTCGGTCTAACTCAACCCCGGGGGTCACCCCTCCCCCAAATTTTGCAACAAAATTTCGAAAAAACGGAAATGTTAATGTTTTTAACGGAGGCTTAGGTGCAAACGAATTCTAAAATATATTTCGTACACGTAGGCAACTATTCAGCACCGTCGTGATTAGAGCTATTTCCCCGCAACGGAATTTCTCCGCAATGGTTATTAATATAAAATTCACTCAACTCAACGTAAGGCTCTGCCGCATCCCATGCGTATGATATAACTGTTTCTACCGGGCTTTTCGTAACATAAGGCTCTGCCGCAACTCTTACAAACCGTAACTAAACCGAAATAAAACTTTAGCTAACCTAATCTTAGGCTCCACCGAACCCTTGTGTATAATATACGTAATTACATAACCAAACTTATTCGATTACGCCTGTATTACTTAACGTTAAAACTTTCTCTATCTAAAATTTGTTTCAATATAAATTCTCCATATTATGTTTGTTGGTAGACACGGTAGCTGAGTAACACAATCACGGTTTTAGCTTTTACATTAAAATTATTAATAATTACTCTAGGTTGTGTATCGTTTAATCGAATGGTTATTAATAAAATGTCTCTGTTTTTTAACGCGAAGCTTTATACTCGATACTTTACCACTTCTACGACCTTAGGCTCTGCCGCACCCTTGATTTACATCAAAACTTTCAATAATAATTTTCTTTTCTAAATCATTTACTAGCACGATTATACTTAACGACTTTCCCCGAATTTTGTTGAACCAGCATTCTGGACTTGCTAACTCACTAAAATTTCTGTACATTGTTATAAAATCGACACCCCAGCTATATGCTGACCAGACATTCCAATAGTTAGCAAATGTAATGTAAATCTTTTACAAATTTGGTGGCCCAGACCTATCCGATCTTTTCCGAACTAAAAACTTAGGCTTCGCTGTACTCGTGACTGTTTATACTGTACAAACCCCCGCATAGATTGTACTTTGAGGTTATGTTACAACTTCAATTATTATTATAATTACTTGCCCGAACGTAAGGCTCTCCCGAGTCCAACCGAACAACACTTAGCCGAACTAAAAATTTGGCTTACCTAACCTTAGGCTCTGCCACACCCTTGTGTATGATATACGTAATTACATAACCAAACTTTAGATGTAGACTTACACATTCCAAACGAATCAGCAAAACTTATGTTAGCATGTGTAACAATGCCGAGTCGGCAGAATTGTATCCGTTGTACTGTCTAATGAATTCGCTGATTCTCTACCAGAACGCGCTACCATCGGACGGGTTAATATTTCTAAAACTCTCTACCAGAATGCGCTACCGTCAATACCTTGTAAGAAATAAATTACATTTAAATTCTGTTTTATTATTTCCCCATATTTACCATGGCTGCTATTAATTGCTAGTTTTCAATACACAATGTTGTGCAATAGCCTCTAACACCATTGTACTAAAATCTCGTTACACAGCGTTAACCCCAGGAGTCAAAGCGGTCACTGACCCCTAGACATGTACAAAAACCGTGTCACTCTTTTTCAAACAGTTTTTTTTTCTTGTTCACATTAAAATGGTAAAGAAATGGTTATAGGAATGACTCATTAAAACAACTTTGTTACACAAATACAGTTTATTATTAATAATTCCCTCTAATTACAACACTAAAGTATTTACAGTAATAACGGCTATTAGAATACAAAATACATTGGATATAAATAAAAATACAATGTTTTGGCCATTCGCCCTGCCAATAATTTCGGTGTTTACAGTCCGTGTTGTTCTTTTAACTTAAGAAGAGAATCGTAATAATATTTAGCACTTTTTAAGGCACACTTACTGTCGTATTGAAAGTGCTGAGGTAATATACAATTAACCTCTGTACAGTGCGAGTATCTTTCCATCTCTGGTAATTCTTCCACGTGTGGCAGAAGCTTTCTCAAAAACTGAGCTTTTTCCAATCCTTTTGTGTAAATTATGGAAAACGGTTTGCAAAGCGTGCGTATCACGTCTTCGTCGTAAGGAACGTCACCTTCTTCCCAGCCGATATGATGATAGTTTTTTTGTAACCAAAGGGCTGTCCTCCGTGCGCCACTATTAAGTTGATCAAATGTATAAGGCGGTTTGAAAACAACGACACTGGAGAAATTCTCACCGACTATAGCAAACTCTTTGACTATAAACTTATAGCTGTTATCGTGGTAACCGTGAAACTCAACTACTGCCTGCATATTTTTTGAACAACTTCACCTCTTCGTACAATCTGTCCACTTCGGGGAGTGTGCTGGAAACGAGTTCGTCTGTGGTCAGGCACTTAATGATGTACTCGCGCAAATCCTCCTCGTAATAAAATAATTCTTTAATACGAAGGTTTATCAGAGGTATGGCGTCTTTAAACAGCCCCCACTCCGACAAGTTCAAGTTTAAAAAATGCTGACCGTCATTGAATGTAACATAACGTTTTCCAAACACAGTTGTTACTCGAATATTCCCAACACTTAGATTAAATTCGTGCGTAGCCTTTCCTTCAAGAGCAGAAATTATGTCCAAAAGTAATATTTCGTTAAACACTTCGTCTGTAAAGAAAACAAAATTTTTACCCGCCTGAATCAACAACCCTAGGCTATAACCCGTATGCTGGAATAGTCCTGTTGCTGCGATTTTTGTGCACTCGGGATTTAGGAAATGTACTGATTTTAAGAAAATACCCAGCGATGTGTTAGGTAGACTCCCTACGACCATCCTCTCTGGCTCCATGATCGTGACTGAAAGTTTACCTAAATTGCAAGCTTGG
>JAGFPH010005061.1:76027-92666 GCA_018207615.1 Philaenus spumarius | reverse complement strand
GATGCTAACAATTACAATGAGAAACAATTTTTGACAAAATACTTTTCTGAAAAATATACATGACATTTTATACACTTTTTATTTGCTTACAACATTAACAAAGCTACACATTGTACATACGTATTGTTAAATGTTAATGACATTAGTACATTTTTAAAAGATAGGTACGGAATAGAACTTCAACTGAACTGAAGTTATAGAAACAGTTCATACTTCACTGGCTCGAGAACAAAAGAAAAAGCAACATTGCGAAATTACTTCAAAAACAATCAATCACTCAAAAACAAACAGTCTGAGTTGATTTAATAAAAAAATGTCCATATTTCAATACTGTCTTTATTAAACACTTTCTCGATTGGTTTTTCTACTGTGTGTCAAGTGCAGAATGATGGCCCTTCGCCAGCCAAGACTTTACATGACATTCAGGTTTATATCTAACCACAGGAGGTCCCAGAAGTCTGAAGCGCAATAAATCACAAACAGTGCAGATGTAGCGCGAAGATCTCAGTGTGGTGTTATAATTAAGTTCATTGCGGAAAAGACACGTTCACACTCAACACTGCAATGCTGTTTATTACTGATTAGGGGGAAACCCCTGCGTGCTCCGCACGCCAACCACGTTGGAACCTTCTATACACATAATTATGTTATGTTTTCTTTATATTAAGGATTAATAATAACCCCAAAGCTAAGGTGGTAAATATTGTTAAATGTTAAAATCAAATTATTTTGTATATTTTATAACAGCAGTTATAATAAAGGTTAAAAGAAGCAGCAAGGCTCAGGTCTTTTTCTTTAATAAAAACTTAACCTAAAAGTTAGAAATACAAATAATTGCTTCAAAGTTTGAAATCAGTTGTTAGGTATTGGAAATATTAGAGCAAACAGCTGTTTAAATCTGTTATTTTATTTAATTAGTTGCTATGGTAATAAATGTAAAAACACATGTGTTGGTTCATCAGTCTAGGCCTAACCTAAGAATTGTGTCAGACTAAATTTAAAAATAAAAAATGTTTTTATCAAAAATAATTATTATAGCCTGTGTTACTCAGGGATAATGAAGCTTTTTATTAGTAAAACTATTTTTTCAATCGGTTCAGTAGTTCCAGAGATTACCCCCTAGGTACATACAAACAAACAAATTTTACCTCTTTATAATATTAATATAGAAACAGTTTTTTGAACATTGGGAGCTGTTCAAGAATTGATGGTGTTTCTCCATATAGTACCGGTTTCAGACCCTCCTTGTACTCCCTGAAGTTCTTTTAATGTCATGCGGGCTGATAATCTTTCACACACCCCATCAAGTTCTCTAGGAAAGAGTGGACCCAACACTGTGCTACCTCATTCCACTCTCTCATACGGTAAGAGATCATCCGTACATCATTGGATTGTTTAGTTTTAAGAATTATCTTCCTCTGAACCCATTAAACAAAAAATCATGAAATAAATATGATTTAATACGCATACACTATTTTAAATCTGCGGTGTGGACTAATTGTTCAAGTGAGCTCCGCTAGGCACAGTTTTGAAAAAATACTGTGCTGAAAAAATACCTAGCAGGTGCCGGAAAGCTGTTCCGGTCGTAAGCACTAGGTCACGGATTGTTTCTGATTTTCATAAAGCTATAGGCTACGCATATAAATAATATATTATACAAATTGCAAAAAATAAAAATTACATCAACCTAAACATGCAATTTCTATATTCAAATTTAATAAACATGCTAAACAAAATGATCCAATTATATTACTATGCAGTACCGGTAGGCCTATGCATAATATCACTGCTATTATATAGTTTCCTAATAGTAAAGCTACACATATCGCATATTTAATAAACATAATATACATTATTTATAAATATAGGCTACAAATTGTTAAAAAATGTAAATATCATCTAGCCTACATTGTAGGTATGGGTGATTCCATACAATAGTGTAAATTTCCCATCCCAGGTGTGCTACAAACAGTAAACCATGTGATTTATACTGCAATATAATTTTGTACTATGCCTTCTTATGAGTACTTAATCATCACAAAGTTTCAAATCTTTTTATAAACATTTACTATTAGAAAAAAAATCATAAGTCTTAAAAATCATACCCTCACCTTTCCCTACCCACTTTATCCTGTGTTTTTTTATTTTTGTTTACCTTTATTTTTGATTATTATTTTAATTAAAGGTATTTATTACTAAACTGGACAATACTAAATTAATCTTAAACATGTTTTGGAAGTTTTAATTAATTGCAACTTGTAGTTTTTGTAGATTTTAAGTGTTCCCTAAGTCAGAGCATCATTCCCTCACACAAGTGTGTTAGTTCAAGTATTTGCCACTACATGGTGTTCATAAGTTGATTCCTTGACATGAAATGGTAGCCATCTTAGTTGTTGTTGGATTGCCATAAGAGTTATTGGCTATTTTATTAAAACTTATTTTACAGTAATGTTTATAATCCGGGAAGTTGCTCAGTGTGTTTAATGATCATCATTCCCTCACAAGCTACCAATTACAGGTAAGTAAACTGAAAAGTTTAATTCCAATTATGTTATAACAAATTTGAGTGATATTTACACATGCTCTAATTATAACCTAGAAAACTATTAGCTACTGTGGTTGAACTAAACATTTGTTACTTTTCATCATTCCCTCACCATCATTCCCTCACAGTGAGGGAATGATGACTGAGTGAGGGAATGATGTTTTTTTTGTTTCTTGTTATATAAAGCTTACTAATGATTAAAAAAAACTTCAAAATTAAACTTGCAGTTTATTTGAATTATTTACTTTGTTGACATGACATAGGCTATGTATTGTACTTTACATCAGTAAATTAATACTGTACCATTTACAATCTTACACAAGTGCATTATTTTCTTGTTTTAAACCTACGTTTTGTTAAAAAATATATATATTACAAAATATTACATACCGTCCTGGGTTTTAGGTTAGATTGCTGTTGAAAATGGCTAAGACAAAGGAAGAAGCAAAATTAAGAAAAAGGGAATATGATAGAAAACGAAGAGAAGATATGAAAAATGACCCTAAAAAATTAGAGGAACTAAGATTAAAGGAAAAACTAAAATATCAACAGAAGAAAATGAAAAATCAAGTTAAGTCTGTAAATGATATGTCAGCACGTGACCATAGGGTTAAAAAAAAGGAATGGAAAAAAAACTCCAAAAGGTACCGGGAAAAACAAAAGCGACAAGCTAGATTAGAACATAATGTTACAAATATCATTGTAAATACTCCTCCTGAAACTAGTGATGAAGAGAGGCCACCAAATATTAATCAAGAAAATATAAGAATAAATTTAGGTCGAAAAAAGTAAGAAGGGATCGCTCAAACCTCTTTAGAGAAAATGAAAAACTTAAAGAAAAATTGAAAAAAAGTGACGCCCGTGCTGAAAAATACAAAAAAAGATACTATGTGATTAAGAAGGTTCATGAAAACAATTCCCCCAAAATACCAAGATCAAAAGTTAAACAAATTATAGGAAAAGAAAAGATATCTCCTAATATCAGAAAACAGCTTTTATTTGGGGAAGCAGTTGTATCAGAGTTGACATTAAGTTACAAAAGACTAGGGCTGGGTTGCACCAACCGGGATCAAATACCTAGATCAGTAAATCCTGGATCAATTATTTGATCCAGGTATGGTGCAATAGAAACAACCGATCAAAGTAGTTGATCCTGGATCAAATACAACTTTGATCCTAGATCAAAACTGATCCTGGTTGGTGCAACTCAGCCTAGGTGTATCTCAAAAGGAAGGAAGCTGATAAACACAGTGTTAAGTGGGAATATTTTAAAAAAGTACAGATTTCTTAACAGAGCAAGACAAAGTTTCCTCCCCAATAAAAGAGGAGAGACAGATCATAACAATGAAAGACAAAAATTTGTTTACAAATGTAACAAAAGAGGAAATTACATTACTCCACAAATGAAAGATAGTGTTATACATTTGTTTGATCGAGACGATAATTCTAGAATCTGTCCAGGAAAAAAAGACTGTTTAACGAAGAATAAGTTAAAAAAACAAAAACGAATTCTAAATGACACAATTAAATCGCTTTATAAAAAGTTTATTAAAGAAGGGAATAAAAAAATATCCTATTCTTCTTTTTGCAGCCTAAGACCCTTTTGGGTGATCCCCCCTAAGGTTGAAAACAGAGATACATGTGCATGTACATTACATGTTAATACAGGCATAATGCTTACAAAGTTAAATGAAGTTGGAGTCTTTGAATACAAGAAATTGTCAAATTTGGTAGAAAATCTTTGCTGCAGTAAAGACAATTTAGCTTGTCTTCAGGGAAAGTGTCATGTGTGTAAAAAAAGGTCTATTATGTATAACATGGAAAATCCTGATGAAAGTGTTACTATAAAAAAGTGGGTAACTGAGAAGCAATGTTTGAACATTAAAGGTAAAATGAAGAGAATTAACAAACCAATAAAAAAAGAATTTGTATTAGAAACAAAAACTTTGGTAACAGACTTTGAAAGTATTTTCTGGAAGTATTTAATTCATATTGGAAATATTAGCCACCAGTACAAAACACTAAAAGAAAAAAAAGATAATTTGGATGAAAGTTCGGCATTCATTCATATAGACTTTAGTGAAAATTACAACTGCAAATACAGTGAGGAAATTCAGGCAGTTCATTTTGGAGGAGGAAGAGAACAGATTACTTTACAAACAGGTGTGCTATACCTAAAAAAAGATGTAAAGGAACCGCATCTTCAAACTAAAAAACTTTCGGATGGTCCACAAATTTCTTATAAAGCTCTATCATTTTGTTCTTTGAGCAAGTCTCTTAGGCATGATGCCATTTCCGTTTGGGCCCACTTGAAGCCAGTTTTTGATTGGGCTCTCCAAGTCAATCCAAATATAACAATAGTTCACATGCAGAGTGATAGTGTGGTAACACAGTACCGCAATAAAAAAATGTTTCATGTAATATCTAATCAACTGCAGAACTTCATTCCACATGTCTCTCTTTTTACATGGAACTATAGTGAGGCAGGGCATGGCAAAGGCGCCCCTGACGGTATAGGAGGCACTCTAAAAAGAACTGCCGATCGCATAGTAGCCCAAGGTAGAGATATTGAAAATTTTGAAAAACTAGTAACAGTGCTGAAAGAAAACTGCCCTGGAGTCACTATTTTCGAAGTAAGTAACGAAGATATTTTACAGATGGAATTTGTTACAAAGAACAATGACAAAGAAAAACCCTTCGAGGGTACTTTAAAAGTTCATCAAGTCTTGTATGATGCTGCATGTACAAAACTTCAATTTAGAAGTTTGAGTTGTTTTGATTGCAAAATTAAATGTTCACATTTTCACCTTGGTGAAGGGTTTGAACGATCACCTGAACCTGAAAACTCACCTGAACCCAACAACTCACCTGAACCTGAAAGTGAACCTAATATTGAGTCAGACCAATCTTCCACTTCTAACAGAGGTAAACTATATGTCGACATATTAATAACTAACTTACATCGATTTTTATAGGCTATAGTCTTTTTCACAATTTTTGTGGGCTGTTACTGTACACGCAGCCTGCTGTACCAAACATTAAAAAAATAGTTTGCCAAATAATAGTTGTTAATATATTTGTTAGAATATTTTCTACACTAAATATTAAACTATTTTTTATTTTAAAACATGAAACTAATCTTTTTTTTGCATTGATTGAATCTTATTTATCTTCCTTTATTTATAGGGATCAAGAGGAGGATCAGATATGAAGACGTCTATTCTGAAGACAGTAAAAGTCCTCAAACTGTAAGCACTTACGAAGAAAATCCAAATCCATCAACTTCCAGAGACTTCAAGTCAACTCCATTATTAGATTTTGAAGAACCCGATATAAGTATTGGCAGTTTTGTTCTTGTTAGGTTCCATAGTGAGCACAATAAGAAAATTAAGGTGCGCCAGTTCGTTGGAATTACACAAAGTGTAATTGAAGACAATGAAATTAAAATTATGTTTTTAAAAAATGTTAATGAGGACAAATCTTTGTTCTACACCGATGAAAGTGATGTGTCTTATGTGTCAAGTGGACAGGTAGTGGCAACTCTTCCACAACCATCTATGACTGTCAAAGGCTACAGAGTATTTTATAAATTCAAATACCCAATTAATTTATTTTAGAAGTAACTTTTACACAAACTATTTTTTTAATAGTAACTTTTAATAATCTGTTTTTTGTTGTTGTTAATTTCTATTAAAAATACGTTGGTGTGCTTTTGAATCAATGTTAAATCATTCCTTCACACAATTTGTCATTTCCTCACTCCATCATTCCCTCATACATCATTCCCTCACTTGCACTAGAATTAGTTTTGATAATTGCAGTGTTAAAATTAAATATTGATCTCTGCTCACATAGATAATAGTTTGTTGAGGTTTTAATACACTCTCTCACAAAATTTGAGCCATATCCAATTAAAACTACTTTCTTTAAATTTAACAGTACAAATGAGCACTATTGCATGGAATGACCCGTATATATTTACAGGTAATAAAACTACTAAAACAAATCCATAAAGAAAGCCTTTTACCATCACAATTCACACATTCAAAATCCAACCTGAAAATCAGAACTAAAAATTGTTTTAAAGTATAAAATTAGCTGTTAATAAAAGTGGAACTAAGTTTGTTACATGAATGTTTAGAAGTGTTATGAATAAACAACTGATTATTTCCAACACCGAACTTTTAAATCAGCTAAGCTATTTTTGTTTTTAATTTACAAACAGGTCTAGCACTTTCTAAACTCATAGAAAAGCCTAAACTTTCTTTTACCTAGGCTATTTATTTGTAAATTTCTGCTTTTTTCTTACCGACTTGAGGTCATAACCATTCAGTTGTGATACAGGGGCAGTGAGTCCATAGTTTTCACATAATTTTACTTCCCAGCTCAAATAATTGTAGAAAATATCTAGTTTTGATTCTTCTCTGAAAAACATTTTGGACATTTTTGTAAAAACTCAACAATGCGCCGCGAAAAGTAAACCGTACCGTGCTGCTATCTAGAGGTTTAATGCAATACTGAGTGAGCACGTTCAAATATCTTTCTGTACATTCAACTGGTACTTCAAGATTATTCTGTTAATGTTAATTTGGTACATTCTGTAAAGGGGATTTTGTTGTTTTTAATTATTTACACCTAAAGACTAAAATTTGTACATAATTGTTTTAAATTTAACTTTATAAAAGTAACAGGTACAATATTTATAAATTAGATTATATAAGAATAATATAAATATCAATTTTAATACTGTATTTAGCTCAAATTTGTACATAATTGTTTTAGATTTAACGTTATAAAAGTACCAAGTGCAATATTTATAAATTAGATTATATAAGAATAGTATGAAAATCTATTTTAATACTGTATTTAAAATGCTTGAAGGACATATTTATGGAAGTTATGGTACAGTAATACAGGTATTTTAAAATATAATTGTAATTATGCGTCTTATATTTTTACTTTATATTATCTGTTATTATGTATCACACAAAAGACCATAGGTTACATATTAAAAGAAGAGAACTGAAGTTGTAAAATTACTAAATATTAGACATTATTTTGTATCACATGCATTAATCAGAAAGTATTGATTTGAAAAATTATACTTTGTTGTCATTATATTATATTGTCTACATTGGAATGATTATTATGCTGTAGGTAAAAAAGTAGGTTTATACAAAATCTAGGCTTTACTTAGAAATAGAATGCACCCACAAAATAATAGGCGGCAAATTTACCTTCTTAGCTGAAATACCAACCTTACAATTATAACAAAAATATTGTTATTGGGACTTTGTCAGAAAGAAAACGTTCAAATTATTTGGATGGATAGCTTTATATTAAATCAATCATATTTGGACCAAATTTTAATAGTTAAATTGATTTGGATTAAATATATTTAAACAAATTATGTATTTATCGTTCCCTACTAAGGATTTGTATTTTGTTGTTTAGATTGGTACTACGAGTTGTGAAGTTTTCAATACGGATGCGTTGTTCATACTCATACTTGAATTTTAGTTGAGTAGTGAAAGTCAATCGAACAGTTTCTATGGCGGATGCTTACAAAATTGGAGATTTGGTGTGGTGAGTTTATTTGTATTATAGTTTTTATTTTTAAGTTTGTGTCATACATGAAATGCTAGGTGCATTATTTAACAAACCATATTTTGTTTTTGCAGGGCCAAAATGAAAGGTTTCCCACCGTGGCCAGGCCGTGTAAGTAACATGATGTATATATACATACTTATAGGCTAAGCTTGAGCACTAATATTTCCCTCCACCCGGTATGTTCGGTTTTTACATTTTTACGGAGTTATACCCACAAAAGTATTTAAAGTATTAAATTTTATATTTATAAATGAGTTGAAAATAATTGCGTTTGGTGAGAAAACGTATAATTTTGTATACATTAATTAAATTGATGTAAATAATTAATTATTTAAGGTTATATTATATTATTTTTAGTGTGTAATAATATTAAATTGGGCATTTATACAATTAATTTAAAGTAAACTAAATTAGCCTATTAGTTTGAGTGGTTGGTAATTCTATAACAGCATTCAAACAACTTCACAAAAAAAACCTAACCTGCTTAAGCCATCAAGTACTAGTTTCATAGTCCATTCATATTCACAGAACAAATTGATTAATCTTTTGATTATTGCCTCCCTAAATATCAAAATTATATGTAGGTCTATTATGATTATTTGGGTGATTTTAAACTACCTAGTGTTTGTTTACTAATGACAGGTATGTTTTTAATTTAAGGTTTCAAATCCGCCAAAAGATCTAAAAAGACAAGCCACCAAGAAGGGAGCAGTTCATTGCATTTTCTTCTTTGGATCAGAAAATTAGTAAGTGAATCTATGCATTTTAGGTTTAATTTCCAATATTATTGCAGCTAACATTGGCATTAACTAAATTTGAGGTGTTCTATTTTGTAAAAAATATTTGTTGTTTCGAAAACATAATGTTTATCCACCAACATTTGTCAGCCTTTCAAAATTGTTACAGGTTTAAATCAAAGTCTTTGTTGATTTGTGATAGGCTACAACATATTGCTGCTGTAGAAAATTATAGACTAGGCCTAATAACATTTGTTAACAAATCTTATGTCCGTCTATAGTCCTTTGTTAGAAAATTATAGATTTTATTATATTTGTCTTTTAGCTAAATTTATGAAAGAACAGCTTGAATGAAACTGTTAAAATGTGGGACAGATTTAATAGGTCTATATAATAGTCCTAGTTGGTTTTTTGACCTAGGCCTATACAAAAAGTGTTTTTTTTTTTTACAAACAGAAAGTTGAAAATGTAAGAAGGTGAAAATACAGAATCATTTTATTTAAAAGTAGGCTACTCTGAAAATTTCTTTGTATTATAAGTTAGGCTACGAACAAATAAAGACTTATCTCTATGTTCAAAGAGAAGTCATCAGGCCTACATGTAGGAAAAGTGAACATTTACTAAATTTTCAATAGAGGATATTATTTTAGTGTTCACTAAAAACTATGATGCTTTTGTTGTTGAGAATGATTATCCCTATTTGATGTATATTTTCTTTTAGGGAAAAACCTTTTATCAACAACGCTATCTGAACATTTTGCCCTATGGGAATTGAATCCAGCATCTCGTTCACTTGCAGTAAAGTGTTTCATCTATAAGTAGCCTATGTAGTCTAGCGACAGAGAAAACCGGGAAAAGTCAGGAAATTTTACTTTTTTGGAAAAATCAGGGAAAAGTAAGGGATTTTGGTTAAGGTCAGGGGAAAATAGTTAAAAATAACTAGTATTTAAAATCATAGATTAATACAATTTTTAATTGAGAAAATAAACATTAAAGATAAGATGAACTTCTAAACTAAACAATATGAAAACTACATATTCTGATACGTAAAAACAAAAAAACAATTATCGGCAAGTTAGGGGAGTGATTGTGGCAACTTGTTCCAATGCACTTGCCATGAGACTTTGAAACCTTTCTCTAACGTGCTGTTTCTAAAAATGTTAGTGTTATTGTTAAATGTTTTCGAATTTGGGTATCTTCGTATCAATTAATTAAATATTCAATGCAAATCTCTACCAGTGAATGGATTACAAACACCAATTAGTTATTTCTTTTGTTATAATATAATAAAATATAATTTGAGTAATTCATTGTTTAATTTAATATTTATAGTCATAAAAATGTGTAATATGCAACTGCTGGGGGTTGGTGCAGTAACATAGATAGCATTAAATATTGAACTGTTATAATATTACCGTGTTTAATTAAATAGGCCTATTTAATTAATTCCCTAAAAATTGATTTGCTCACCAATATAATTTGATTGATTTACTAAAATAAAATTAGCATGGTTTTGTTCGTGCCTTTTCTAAGATTGGTCAGGGAAAAAGTTATTTAGTCGAGGAAAAGTTAGGGAATTTCAAAAGGTCATCATATTACTATTTAGCGACCCTGATAAACCAAAATAATTGCCATTACTGAATACAACTATTTCAATTACCATATCATACACACAATCGTTGTAATAATTTAAAAAAAAAAAACATAATTCTGATAAAAGCTACCTCCATCAACAACGGTTGTTAGATATTTTGTGACATATCATATTCTACTTGTTTCAGTGGTTGGATAGAAGAGACAAATCTGAAATCCTATTTGGAGTTCAAAGAAACATTAATCAAAGGCAATAAGTCTGGAGGATTTAAAGACGCTGTCGAGGCAATAGAAAAATATCGACTGACCAAAGGCGAAGTGAGTGTAATATTATGGGTTTCACTAATAGTTGGATGAGATTTTCAATTCATTAAAACAATATAAATTTTTGAGAAAGATTAACTTCACACTTATTTTCTCTGCTTGAAATTTTGAGTAATGAGGGATGTACAATTTTGTTATTATTGATTATTCTGACTTTTTTCATAATTTGTGTGTTTAAAATTATACACAATGTTCCGGAAATATAAAACAATTCACGTTATGAAGTGACTAAAACTACAAGAACGTAAGCCTAGAGTTCTAGGCCTATGTTACAGACAACTATAATAATTAGAAAATATATGTGTATAGTAAACAACTAATGTAATACATCTTAGAGTTAAGATGATAAGCGAAACATATAAAACATACACAATCGACAGCAAACGCGTATAACCTGGGTGTTTAGAAAACATCAAGTTATATATTTTAATTTGTTTTTCACCATTCCATAGCTTGTTACTTAAAGTTATAAATGACCTATAAAACATTTTGTTAGGAGATGTATGAATTGGCTGCTATAATAGTTATCTCGAATAAAAAAGTCATCGACTGATTTTCGCCTGTATAAAAAAAAATTACCTTACGGTCAATTATCTTTGAAGAATAACCTCAACGCTCATTTTGCCATCACTTTATGATAAACTGTACGTATCACAATCGTCAACATCTTCACTGCTACATTTCTTTTCTCCGGAAATCTTTCTATGTAACGAAAACTCCACTACCGAAACCCATAGGTAAATCTAGATTTAAAAAGCAGGCCTGCAGAATATGTCCGAACGCCCGAAAGAGGTTCGGGGGAAATTGGTACTGAGCTGGGAAAATTTTGGCCGGGGAAAAATGCAACAAAAATAAGGAAAATATAATTATTTTGGGGGAAAATAGATAAGAAATGAATGGGAACAAAGGTCAGCTTAATCGGTTTGTATGATACATATACAAACACACCCCCCCCCCCCCCCCCCACACACACAAAGTGTGTTGTGTGTTGTCTGCTCTCTGTTGCAAGTTGCAAGTCGGACAGGGTTACTATTTAATTTTCACCGCACAAAATATCGTACGGTGGAGCCGCGATACGACATTAATCTTCACCGCACAAAGTATCTTACGGCCGAGCCGCCGATACGATATTTTTGTGCCGGTTGATGAATGGCAGTTTCCTGATTCTTGACGTGCGTTCAAATATACATTCGTTGGGTATTAAAAAATAATTATTATGATACGGGTATGCAAATTTTGATTAGTTTCATACAAATAATATTATTTAAGCGATTAGAATTAAATTATATTAAACCAAATTATACGTTACTTAATGTATAGGTATTACCGATGTTTTTTAATTTTCTTTTACCGAAATTCGAAATCAGTAAAATGCGTACTCATTTTTTATTACTTCGGCTTGCATTAAAATGCCGAAGTATTGAAATGATGCGATGATTTTTTATGTGTCAGTTTTACTTTATACACGGTATAAGCACTCACAGACGTCGTAGAAAACTTCTGTTGGTACCAAAATCTTCATAATTTTTTGCGGAGAGTTTGAAAAACGTTTGAGCTTTCTAGCATGAGGCGGAGCGCGTCAGGGTCACATTTTTGGGTCAAAATTTTGAAAATATTGGGTCAAAATTATGAAAATACAGTGTGGGGCTATCGTTTTTATGTTTTTGGGTACAAAAAAAACGAGTTTGCGAGTTAAAAAGTCGTAGTGCGTCGGAGTCACGTTTTTGGATCAACATTTTGAAAATTCAGTGTGGGGTATCGTTTTATATGTTTTTGTGTACGGGAAAACCGATGTTGACAGTTAAAAAGTCATAGCGCATCGGGGTTTCGTTTTTGGTTAAAAATTTTGAAAATTCAGTATGGGGTATCGTTTTATATGTTTTTGGGTACGGGAAAACCGATTTTTGACATTTAAAAGTCGTTGCGCGTCGGGATAACGTTTTTGAATCAAAATTCAGTGTGGGGTATCATTTTATATGTTTTTGGGTACGGGAAAAGCAATTTTGACAGTCAAAAAGTGGTAGCGCGTCGGATCACGTTTTTGGATCAACATTTTGAAAATTCAGTATGGGGTATCGTTTTATATGTTTTTGGGTACGGGAAAACCAATGTTGACAGTTAAAAAGTCGTAGCGCGTCGGGGTCTCGTTTTTGGATCAAAATTTTGAAAATACAAGGAGGGGAAAGTTTTATGTGTTTTGGGGTATGGGAGAACTGATATTGACAGTTAAAAAGTCGTAGCGTGTCGGGATCACTTATTTTTTAACTAAATCTAACAAATGAAAAGTAATTGTTAAGTTTAATTGTCTTTCAATTCGTGTGATCTGTCTGGACGATTTTCAGTAGTGACTGTGGTAGGTAATTCGGTAATTGAATTGGAACTAATTAAATATAACATTTAACTTTGTTTTAACCACTTAAATAGCCTATTAGGCCCGTGTTACACTGTAAAATATTTTATGAAATATGTTTTATAAAAGATGGTATCCACCTAATATAAAAGATTTGAAAAGTGATTCTCTTTTATAAAACATTTTGGACTTGTACTAAAACGTTTAAAGGTCTAACATTTTATAAAAGGTAAAATGCCAACCTCTTAAATTTTATAAAAGAAATGTTATAAAAGAAATATATTATAAAAGATTGCCCATTACACTATCAAAGATCTTTGTCAAAGAACTTTTATAAAACATATTTTATAAATTAACCTTAGGCCTACTTTTAAACATAATAAAATAGCAATAATCAAGTTGTATTTTTTTTTGTTTAAACCTTTTGGGACCATCTGAAGATATTTCACTGTAGATATTTAATTTCACCGTAGTTAATTAAGTAAAAATAATGCTATTATTTTTTTTTAAGATTTATATTGGAACTTATAATGAATATAATAAAAATGATTAAAACATAAGGTCAATAAATATGTTGAAATATATAAACAAACTGTGTTAATGTCTGGCGCATCTATTGCGAATAGCGATCAATTTTGGGGAAATTTTTAGTGAAAAAAAGTGTGTTCTGGGGAAATTTTGTGTGCTAAAACATTTTCTGCACCCCTGTTAAAAAGTAAGCTTTGTTATATGTCATTGTGTGATTATTAAGATAACCGAGATTGAATATTTATGTAAATCGATAACGGTAGTCTACCAAGTATGTTAGTATAATAATTCGTTTGACTCTTTGTTCTTTATAGGCTGTATTCTAAAAACTTTACACCAGATTGCAGTGCATTCGCTACAATGCCCAGGCTAAAGTTATTTATTTATTTGAAACAATAGTGGGATTAAAAATGCTTGGCTCGGCAACTCCCATAAGAGCAATGTTAAACGTGTAACAAGATTACTGGAGTAATAATGATCAGAAAATTATTCTGAATATGTCATTTTAAAGGTTAGGACAGTCCAAATGTGGATATTATTTAGTTTTTTACTTTCTCCACCCTATACATAGTATATGGAGAAAGTATTGTTTTCATAAAAATGTTCGAATTTGAATTTTCAGTTGAATTATCTGTTTTGGTGCTCCCAGAACCCCAAAAAATGGTTTAGTGCAATTATCTGTGTTGGTGCTCCCTGAACCCAAAAATATTTTTAGTGGAATTTTTTGTTTTGGTGCTCCCTGAACCCAAAAAAGTGTTTTTAGAGTGGTGTCTGTCTGTCAGTCTGTCAGTATGTATACACGACCAGAGAGGACACTATTGGTCCGATTTTCATGAAATTTGGTATGTAGGTACTAAACCCTAATATCTCCAGGCGTTTTTTTCATTTTTTGGAATTTTTAATTTTTAAGGGTAATTTACCCCTAAAAACCCATAAAAAACGACAAAAATGCAAATTTCTCAAAAACGGCTCTAACGATTTTGATCAAATTTTCAGTATTTATAGTGCTTAAGATGCCAAACAAAATGACACCACCCGCTTTTATCAAAACTTCGGCGTTTTGTAATTATGGGGAAATGTTTAAAAATAAACAAGTTTACATTGTCAATCTAGCATCGCGGCGGCGTCCGCACGGGGTAGCACTATGGTAGCGATCACGGCCAGTAATTCAAAGGTCGCGCGATCGAATCCCGCCTGGGACAATAATTTTTTTATACGATTGACGTAGGTAGAATATTATTTTTTTGTTTTGTTTTAAAAAGTAGTAAATAAAATGATTAAAAACAATATTATTTTTACTACAGTAAGTTGGGAGAAAGTTTGTGTCAGTTAACTGATACCGTTTATTAGATACATTTTTAATAAGTTTTATTGAAAAGATAGATTACAATTTAAATTAATTTAGACTCTGTACAGTTTTCTTAAATCCTTCATAGAAAACTCGAGTAACAAAACTCGGCTCGCTTAAACTTTATGTTACGGACTCCTCGCTGCGGATCCTTGGCGACGGCATGTCGCCCTTTGGGAAGTGTCTCTTGCGATCCTTCTGACGTTGTCCAGATAGTGGTTGTTGAAGGTTCGTTAAATAAGCAGGCGATCTGTACTCGTGTAACCAGTTTATTCCGCAAAATTGGCAGTTTTCTTTGCTGGCCCCGAAAGTAAAGACAAGCTAGTAACGCAAAGGTGAAAGGGCTGACTTAAGCTTGAACATTGGCCTCAAGCTAGCTTCGTCTAAACCCTGACTTCAGCATATTCTTTGTGTACAAGCCATATATCGTGTTCAACTGTCGGTGTGAACCCAGAATTGCCATTACATATATAACTATTATTAGTATTATATAAGGCGGAGGGTAGGGCCTACCTGAACACCTACATTCATCTGGTTTTAGTAAGGAAATAATAAAGGTTTTTACTATACTTAAGGCACAAATACATCTATACACAATTACAATGGTAGTACAATTAGCGTGTTTCATCTTGAGGTTCAAACAAAATTTATGTTATATTTAGATACACTTAACACATTTGCGTACGTTGTAAGGGTAGGTTGAAGAAGATTTTGGGTTGTCAGGCGCAAATTTAAGACGGTTTAATTATTTAAGACGCATATTTCTTCTACCTGTACTCTCACCTCGTCTAGAGACTAGCGCCTAAACATGGGCATGACTAAAAATAAAAGCTGTACTTAAGTTTAAAAGATGGGTTTAAATTTAAAAATATATGTACATTTTTTTAATGGGATAGAGGAGCCCAAGGCCCCCCCACCTCTGCAACCCACTAGGATCTATTGTGGTAAGATTTTCCCTTTAATGATTATCGATTGTCTCTTATGAAACCAAGGACTCCTTGGCATCAACAACATGGATCTCTTCCGGGCTAACAAAAGCACTTCCGGGTGCCATGAATCCGCTGTACGCAAGAGCCTTGCACTCGCACAGCAGGTGTCGAGCCGATTCAATCCCAAGGAAGCAGAATCGACAGGAGCCTTCCTAGACCAGCTCCATTTTTGTGAGGTGGTACTTGGCCGGCCATTCAGTGACTAGTAAGGATTCCTACAATGCATTCTAAGATTGTTTCTGCATAACAATAGAAGTTTTTGAGCTTTTGATTTAGAGAGGCGGATGAACATTTTAGCCCGCCTAAGCCCAGGAATATCGTTCCAATATGAGGACCAACTTTTCTCTGTCAAGATTTCAACAACTTTTCTTAGGTGGCTCGTGAATTTCCCACGGAAAGGATCTGGGCCAACGAAGTAGGATTGTAATAAATTTAATTACTTTTCAAATGACATAGCTCACAAATTGTACTCGGGCTTATAAGTGGGAGAAATTGCGTAAAAACCTTACATGGATAGTGAAAAAAATCATTTATCGGGAGCTTCCTATTAATTTTGTTCCTTGTTCCTGGGGCTGCACCTGAAATACCTTTGCACAGGATTGTAGTAAATTTAAT
>JAGFPH010005061.1:64916-75443 GCA_018207615.1 Philaenus spumarius | reverse complement strand
CCGGTCGACATCTGCTCAGAGTTTTTGAGTCAAAGAGTGTCATAGGCAGAAGGCAGAGGCGCACCCGGTAGACATAAAGTCACAAGTCAGCTGAGTGTTAAGAACAAGCTATTTGTTATCGGTAGTGCTTATGTTCATGTTAACATTCTTCCAGGGGTTTACTCGTAATTTTTCCAGTAACGGAAAGCTAAAACATATTCCACCGGAAATTTTTTGAAATTTTCACTTCTAAAACTCCTATTTTAAGTATCTTTGGGGAGTTTAAGGGTGCAGATAATAAACTTACTTTTATAAGAAAAGTACACATGCTTATGCGACTATTTTTGTATTTCTGTATAGCACATAGCAAATTTTAGAGACACATACTATTTTAAGCAAAAACTTGGCAAAATGTCTTATTAAGTCAATAGCCTTTATCAAAAATTTAAACCTCGGTAAAAGACTGTAAACATAAACAAATTTTATGTATTATAGCAAGAAATCACTTTTCTTATATAAGAACAATTAAACACAAGCAAGCTTATCACGAGAACACAACACACAAATGCAGACGCTAAATTGCCGTGCGGCCGGTGTTCAGGTTTAAATATTTTCTTCTTTCGAGGAGCCTTTCAACCTTGTATTTGTGACGGCGTTTGTCAGTGTACACCATTGTTTGTTTGTATTCCATGTTGTGCTCTCATTTGGGATATTTATTTTTGAATTAATTAATTGTGAAATGAAATGAGTTATTCGATAAGTATTAATCACTAAAAGTGGTCCAAATTACTTCATCTTTGGTCTTACTTTTATTACAATAATCTCATCAATATATGTTATAAACTTTTTCATGCCGAAAACTACGTTGCAACTGCGACTGCAAGGAAAGCTAGAAAACCTATTGAGTGAGACTCGGCTTTAGTGCGAACGCATCGCAGATTTTGCTCAGCTTGGCTTGGCATTGCTTGGCCCGGCCCGGTTGGGCTCGGCTTCGGTGAGAAAAGGAATAATTTGTAGCCGTTCCCAGCGTTCACCGAACATCAAAGGTTTGCTGCGAAGCTGGCAAAAGGGTGTCTGGTGCTCCCATTTCGATTCCGAGCTGAGGGACAATGTGGGATAATTTACTGTAGTTGGCTCGCATAATCGTAATGCGAGTGTGGGGATATCTTGAATTTTCTATTGGCGTTCATAACTTCTGAACCGAGTGTTGAATGAGTGTGATTGAGGGAGTGGATTTTCCAGTGCAACTTTAAAACAAAACATACAAAAATTTAATAAAAAAAAGTACCGGAACGGCGTTCCGGTGTGTTCAGGTACCAGTAAACCCAGGATTCTTCTTTAATTTGCCTATAGGCCTACTTTCTTTTGTATGAATACAAATATGAGTTCTGGTTAGTTGTATTTTAAACAAATATAATGTCAACAATCTGGGGTTATAGGCTAGTAAAGTACAGTTAAACCGTTCGTTCTTGCCACTTGTGATATCACGCGAAAATCTAGTTTTTACCCCCAAAATAAATGACTTGTGGCTGTTACTCCCTTACTCACAACTGTAGCCTCCAGCCGAATTTTCCTACGTGAAGCGATTCAACTGTTGAACTGTACAATAATCTATTTGGGGTTATTTTAATTAATAGTGGAATGAATTACAATAATTATTGAACACTTTAATACAGTTTTGAAACATTTTAAAGATTTTTTATGAGAAATTGCCGGTTTTTATTCATTAGCTGTCTGGATTTTTTCAATACCTACTACTATTTGTAACGTAATCAATGAACAATGTGTGTGTTGTACAATAGTACAATAGGATAATAGTACAATGTGTGTTGAAATTTTGGCAATATAAAAATAATTCAATGGATGTGTAAATCAAATATTAAGAAAGTAGCTAGTGATGGGTATGGGCTAGCCGAAAGATTTTTCTTGTCCCAAACGGCCAAACAAGGTGTGACGGTGTCACTAAACATAAGGGAGACTTCAAGAGAGGACTTCTGCAAGAGTTATTTGGGTTAAAATTTACCTAAATTAAAGGTATTTGTAGAACAAGATACAAATAAGGAATTTTTACATTAAAAGAAAAAAAATATCCCTTACTCATGTAAAAATTAACTTTGCAAGAGAGACTCGAAGTCAAAGGGATTCCCATCAACTCGATTTCCTACATAAGTGAATCGGGTCCCCTAACGAGGCGTTTTGCTGTCGAAGCGAGAGAGGTTCGAACTGTTGAGATCGGGAAAAATCAATTGTGACGTTGAAACGTTGAGTTGTGTCTTGTTGACCATGGAGATGTTTTATGTGAAATTTGTGGGAGGAGTTGAAAAACATCCTGTGTTATGTAATCATAGTCACCATCAGTTTCTGGGGCAATCCTACACAACTGTCTTCCACATAGGCTTAAGGCAATGACAGATGAAAATTCATATAAGAGGGAAGTGTTGAGATACTTGAAGCAGGGCATCTTTTATTCCATAGAAGAATTCATGGGACTGCCATCTACCGAATGATGGAGGTGCTTTTCTTTTTTATATGTTTCAGGGCACTATATTGGGAAAGACATTTTTGGAAGCGCAAAATTATATTAAATGTAAAAAGTATTGATAGTGTTGAAATTTAATATATATTAAAATTAATTTTAAGAAGCATGAAGTTGCAAAAAGAAGAAAAATGTATGTTTGTTGTATTTTAGATGTTGTTTCTATCACATTTGAATGTGAATATCATTAGTTGTTTTGTTTATTGATGTGTTTTGTGGTTTTTGGTTTTGGCTGGTGCTGATGTTGTGTTTGTTGTCTATGTAATGTTTTAATAGTCCTGTAATAATGACGCTTGCTATACAAAATGTATTTTTGTCAAAGGAGAAAGAAATAAATAAAATAAAAAATAAAATACCATCCAGGAATATTCTAAGAAAGAGTATTCAGAGAAAGCATGGAATGAAACTGCCAAGGAAGTAAATTTGCCACTTCAGAATCTCATTTCATAACATTTTTTCTTTAATATAATTATAGTTACATAGTTTTACTGTAGATAAAGATATTCATTAAAAAAAACTCCGATCAAATTTAAATCATTGAAGCCATTAATTATATATATAGAATATCAGGTATTATTAAAACCATTAGCTATTTACTTGGGGGTTATCTGGTGTCTTCTTTTCATTTTTTCTTATTTTCTTTATGCCAATTTGATATTAAAAGAAAATGTGCAACAGTAGAAAGTTTTAAATCTAGGCCATTTTATAGAATGCCAAACATTTTCCATAGCTCTTTTGCAATTCTTTTACCGCAACAAACAGCTGAAATGATAGTCTGTTCGATGCACCTGTATTCTATTAGTCCTTCTTTTCACCCGTCGGTCGGTACCAATGAAACATAATATATTTCTCATCAGAAACTGATAATTTTAAAAACTTTTCTTACTTCTTACTTCTTCATACGAGCTTCCGGCCTCAGGTAATGCCGACGACTTGATGACCATGATATGCCGCAGCCGCCAATGCCCAATACCTCTTGTTCCGCAGTGCGTCTTCCAATTTGTTTTGGCTGTCCTTTAAAGCTTCTCTGAGAGAATCTCTCATTCTGTTCTCCGAGGTGCACTCCAGCAGTATGTGGCCTATGGTCTCCTCTTCGACGCCGCACCTCTCGCATCTGTCGGTTTCCTTCAGTCGAAATCTTCTTAGGTAGCTGTTTGTCACCGCGTGTCCCATTCGAGCTCTTGCCATAAACGTAGCAACGCTGCGGGAGACCCCTCTATACCAGTGGGACCGGGTGCATCTCAGCCGCACTTTTAGCTATTTGGTCCGCCAGTTCATTTCCCTGCAATCCACAGTGCGATGGAATCCACTGGAAGACTATGGTTTTTCCAGTCCCCTGTAGGGCTCCTAAAAGGCTCTTTATTTCACTCGTCTGGAAGTAGTAGTCGGGGGTGAGCTGGTCGGTCCACGTTCCTGCCCCTGGAAGCTAGTGATATTGTATGCGCTAGTGACTGAACGCCAGCATTTGCTTCTCTATGAAGTCCCGTGATATGAAGCCAAACAAATATAAAATCGGCCCTTCTCAGGGCGTACCACGCGTTTTAAAAACTTTTGAAGAAGAAAGTTTTGTACCTTCTTGGTTGAAGACTGTGAGAAAAATCTCCCAGTAAAGCGGAGGACATATCGCATAAGATGCCTGCATGGCACCGCTTCGAGTCTGTCTCGCCCCATGGGCAAAGGGCCTAAATGATATTGTTTATTATTATTATTATTTTTGTCTTTTTTTTTTTTTTGAAACGTGAAGTTCCCGGGTTCAACTCCCGGTCTTGGTCTATGTTTTTTCACTTGTAATTTAATTAGATATTGTTTACACTTGTCAGATGTAAAAATTACTTATGTTTACCCATCCCACGATTACCCCTGGTTTAGGGTAATATTTACCTAAAGATATTTTCTCAGTGTAGGGGCGACAGATTGCTACTAGCCCCTAAGCGGCGTTAGTATAAATCCGCCTCTGCTCACATCTCAGATATTGAGTAATTCTGTAGAGTCCGTAAAAATGTTTTGTGTACAAAAATAATAATAATTGGTAATTTGAAGTAGCCTAGATCCTGTTACTTTGGGGGTGTGTTTTGTGTAAAGTAGCCAGCCTTGAAAAAATGGATGTGATCTCTAAATTTAAATTAAAACCTATTTGTTTAGACCCATGTATATTTTAAATAAATAAATTGTTATATGTTCTTAAATTATTTAAAATTTGAAGCTATTTCCTTTTTTATTTTATTTTTGCTCACTTGTATATGTCAGTTTTAAAATTGTTATATGTTTCAGTATTTCAATAATTATTCTTTTAAAGTTATGAATATTATGTTTTTATCAATGATTGTAAAGGTTAATTTTTAATTGCATGTTCCCCCCTTTAAAAGTAATGATTTTTTATCTCTGTAAAAATTGTTTTGTGTTTGTGTGTTCTTATTGTTAATTTGTATTGTGACATAGCTTATGCGTATCAATGTCTCTCAGCTAAAACGAAATGAAACATCAACAATGTTTTTCTTTTTTTTCAGATATCACATTGTTAAGTATCGTCCCGTTTCATAGCTTGGATTTAGAAACATGCTAGTTCAGACGTGTTAAAAAGGGATGTCATTGGTCGACGTAGTAGAGATGTAACTATCCGTGACAATAATATAAACAATGGGAGATATGGTCTTTGGAATTAGCTGACCCAGTTGCAAGATTACTTAAAGCCGTGGTCACACTAGGCTGTTTAGCAGCCGCTACTAACTAGCCGCTGGTAATATCGCCAGCAGGCAGCGAAGAAGAGGGTTCACATTAGAATATGCAAGACTAGTTAAGTAGCTAGTACAGTTGCTACAGCACAATGTTTCTTGTATTGTTTCACCTTGTACAGTTCATTTCTGTACCTATCACGTAAGCTTTTTATTTTCAATGGGAACAAACCTATTTTTAGTCTTCATTGCTGAAGTCCTTGTAATAAGTCACTATATGCTGCATCTTTGGCATTTCTGTTAGTGTAGTCTGCATAATAAGCGTAATTTTGGCACAGGCAAGGATAATTTTGGAATAAATCTAAAAATGTTATAATGTCTTTGCCCGACCAGTTGTTTGTGTCAATCACATTCACTTTATTCACAAAATGAAATATTATAAAATATAAAGCAATATATAACACTACGTAAAACCAATACACGTTTTATTTCACCAGCTGCTAGTGAGCTGCTAGGGGTTCACATTGACTGCCTTCGCCAGCAAGGAGGTCACGTGACTGCTAGCGGATGGTAGGCATCGTTAAAAAGTTAAACATGTTTGACTTCTGTTTTCGGCTAGTAAATACTAGCCGGCTGGCATTATCCAGCCGCTGATTCTGGGTCAGAATACGCTGCTTGATTACTAGTGGCTAGTTAGTAGTGGCTGCTAAACAGCCTAGTGTGACCGCAGCTTTAGAGATGCTTTCAGTGCCGGAATCTCTCTTTACAAACTTAGATGTGTTTTCAAGTAATACCGTGGGCGGCACTTTGGGAGTGATGAAGCGTAATGGCCTCACCTACATAATATAAGAACCTTTTAGGTTCTCTTAGCCTCTCTCACTTTAACTTCAGCTCTTAACCTTCGAGAGGTGCCGCTGCTAGGTCAGTAACTAGGCGATGTGTGGTAGTATGCAGAGCTGAGTGCCAATGAGCAGATTTGAGCTGGGGGCTGAGTTCTTAAAACTCAGTTTGTTTAGTACGGCAGGGGCGACTGTAGGTGTAGTCGGAGGGTTGCGCCCCCCACGTATTTTGCATCCCGAGCACACTACCACCTCATACACTTAGGCACTCCTTGGTTGGAGAACATACTTCATTACTCAACGCCTGCTCCGCTGATCCATGCCGGGGCTCCTGGCTCCGGGAAGCCCGCCTCATCTCTTATCCTCCTCGGGGTAGCACACCGGGCTGCCAGATAGTACAGAAGCCCAATTTGTCTCACCAGCTGTTGTTGGCTGCCTTATCATCTGGCGAAAATCTTGGTTTGCGTGCATTGCCAGGTGGTGCCTGGGTAAGGACCATGTACGTAAACTATAGGGGCTCTTCCGGGGCCACAGGGTTGGTAGCAGGGGTGGGAATTGAGTTACTTTGGGGTCGGGATCTACGGCATGGATCATTGCAGCAGGACATACATTCTTAGACACACTCACACACACTTTTCTTACTTTCACTCAGGCCAAATCATGAAAAATGGAAAACAACAAGGAAATAGGTCTCAACGTGCTGGCGACCATCTATAAAGAACTTCCTGGTTCCACCACAACTCAAGTTGCATCGGAGGCTAATGTGCCTCTGATTTATATCCCTATGGAGACTGAGACAAGTGGCTCAGCACATGGGGAAGTACCTTTTGGTATTGGCAGTGCATCGGATGTGGAGGGCAGTAGTTGGAGTGTTGAAGTCCCCAGTCCGATGCAGACAGAAAACTCACAGGGCCATAAAGAACCTGTAAAGCTTTGTGGCGCTGATAAAAAGTGCTTTCGTAAACTCTGCCAGGAGGGCTATGGTGCTGAAGAGGCCCGTGGCATACTCTTGGATAGGAAGAGGGAGCGGTCGGATGGTTCTACACCCGAATAATCCCTCAAAAAGAAGAAAGAAGGGGAAAGCACCCTTGTTCAGGAGTGTAATGCTCCGAGACCCATGGGCTACAGTCAAGTCCTCTCTGGGGTTAGTGTGGGTATCCTTCCCTCGGACTTTCTGGGGGTCTCTCCTGACCAGGGAGCAAATGTGTTCCGTGCAGGGGGGGGGATTCTGGAGTTGGTACAAGGGATGGGTGGATCTGCCGTCACCCCCAAAAATTCAATGGTTTTGTTCCTAAGGCTGGCTATTGCATCTTTAGCTGTTCTGATGAAGGAACTGCAAACTGGGTTATGTCCCTTGGGGACACTCTTAAACTCTAGGAAGGAGCCAATCTGCGGATTGTTGGAGAGAAAGATATCCCTAAAGCCCAGATTGCTTGTGGCATATTGCCCAGAAGACTTCTGAAGAATAATGAGAGGATTCTGGGTTTTGTTAAGGCTCAAAATGATGGCCTCAATGTAGACACCTGGAGGGTGGTCAGGAAGGCTGTTAAAGGGCCTACCATGGAACTAAACCTCAGCATAGACCATATGTCGGCGAAAACCATCAAATTCACTTGGTTTTCACCTCAGCTTCAAATTTGGAAGCATCCCTATTAGGCTCAAGAAGCAAGACATGGGGGTCCAGGAGGCTAGTATCAAGGATTTTAGGGGGCTACTGTGCACCTGGACCATCTGAGGCTTGTGCCCAAGTGGCTCCTGTGTCCCTGGGGCCTGGTCCATCGAAACTAGAGCCTGGGCTTAGTGGGCCCTCCACCTCCTGGAGGCCATCTGGGTCTCGAGAACGTGATGCTCTGGGGGGGGGGGGTGTAACGGGTACCTGGGAAAACTTGGCTTGAAATTTTTAGGAAGTCCCATCCTGAGGGCCCCCTCTGTTTTTCAGCATGGGGAGGCAGAGGGACCTTATGGTGTCTAATGTGATGAGAAGGACACTAAATTTTGACAACTCCTTTACAATTAAGATAGATGGTCTCCAGGAGGCAGGTATATGGCAAGGATATCGTGCAAATGTACAAGAATGGTATACGGATGGCTCCAAAATGGCAGCAGAGTTGGTGCAGGATTCTATGATCCTTGGTGTAGTTTATCTAAGGCTATGGGATCCTTACCATCAATCTTTCAGGCGGAGGTCGTTGAAATTGATCTCTGCGCCCGTGAAATCCTCAAAAGAGGGATTAAGGGAGCTAGGATTGACATCCTATCTGATAGCCAAGCAGCCTTAAAGGCACTTGAATCATTCGCCTTTGAATCAAGGCTAGTTCGGGACTGTTTTAAAGCAGTGAATGACATGGCTAGACTCAATGAAGTTACTCTTAAATGGGTGCCTGGCAATGTAGGTATCAAGGGCAATGAGGCAGCAGATCGACTTGCTAGAATAGGAGCTAAAAAGCCCTTCATTGGTCCAGAACCTTTCTGTGGGAGGTCTAAAAGCCATCTGAGAAATGTTGTTGAAGTCTAGACGGAGAAGACTTGGTCCTCCTCCTGACATTGGAACAATGCTCCTGGGCTTAGGCAGGCAAAAATGTTTATCTGTCTCTCTAAGTAAAAAGCACAGAAGCTTTTATGAATGGGTAGGAACAATCTTAGACGGATTGTGAGAATCCTCACTGTTCACTGCCCGGCCAAGTACCACCTCAAAAAAAAAATGGGGCTGGTCTCGGAAGACTCTTGTCGATTCTGCTCCCTCGGAACTGAATCGGCTCAACACCTGCTGTGCGAGTGCGAGGCTCTCGCACGGAGAAGATTTACGGCTCTTGGAAATGCTTTTGTTAGCCCGGAAGAGGTCCGTGGTGTTGATCCCTTATTGGTTTCGTAAGAGACCTGAAAGGGATCTGGGATGATCACTAGAAAGGGAAAGTATACCACAATCTTATAGATCCATGTATGTCGCAGTGGTGAGAAGGCTTGGTACTCTTCTATCCCCCCAAAAAAAGTAATGCTGTGTTTTTTAGCCATTTTCTGTTATTAGCATCAGCGCTAATAGATTTACCTCTAACTATATCATTGGATAACTTAAAGCTCGGTAGACTCAGCCACCATCTTGAATTTCAACTCCCATAAGAGCAATGTTAAACTTGTAATAAGATTACTGTAATAATGATCAGACAATTATTCTGAATATGTCATGTTCAAGCTTAAGGCAGTCTGAATGTGGATATCATTTGGTTTAAACAATTTTTTTTAGGGGACTCTCAACTCCTAATGGTAAGTTGATTTATGATAATGATCATGGTAGACCTAGAGCTTGCATTCTTGTTCGTAAAAATGTTAATGCTATCTCCATTTCTGGTTTTGTTTCTAGGGATCTCACAGCAGTGCTGGTAGAAGTACCGATTCCTGACTGTAGTTATGAGGCTATTGTGGCCTTCAGTACATTTACAGTCAGGGTTACGTCTGTAACCGTCTATTTTCTATAGGGCCCTTATGAACCTGCCCTATATTTGCTAGCGGAAGAACGAAACACACACAAACTCAATGCTAGTAGTGGACAGCTCTTCCACTTGGAGAGCTGCGGTCAATTCAGAAATACTTTTTTCACTCCTGCTGAGCCCTAATATCATTCAATATCTCATTTCATGTTCGTAGTTTCAAGCATAACTAAACTGATGTGTGAACAATTGTAATGAGTGTTTTGTGTAAAGTTATAATTAACTGTATCGTCTTTGTGCAACCGTACTCGTTGGTTTTGTGTCTGTGAGTGACAATATATTGTGACAGTGCGTCTATATCTATGAGATTCATCGCCTAAATGCTGACTCTCACTCAGAAGGATCCATACCATAATGCAAGGTACAGAACAACAATAATTATCATGTTAAAATTACATAGTTATACTTCTTCTTAATGGAGGAACAATTATTTAATTCTATTTAGTATTAGATTAATATTTAAGTGGTCCTCTGTTATATTTATGGTTTAATGTTACCAGTTGGTTGAGTTAGCTAATCAATGAACCAAATACCAGAAGGCTTAGGCTAACAACAGACGAGACACCGGTGTACGGTACACTAGTGTACGTACGGGACACTAAATGTACTATCAATTAAATGTGTGTCAACAGATGAGACACTGAGTAGTGCGCTACCAGATTCTGTGGCTCTACGGTGTCTCTCCCTGCGAGAAGCTGGGACACCGGAAAGTGTCCCGTACACCGGTGTCTCGTCTGTTGTTAGCCTTAATCTACGCAACACACATGTTATACATTTTACTAAAAGTAACACCTGCGGGTTTGCAGGCAAACTCCCATAATCACTCATCTCACAAACTATTTTCCAACTGATTCACCCTTGTCCAGGCTAAACTTTTATCTATACTAATATTATAAAGTGGTAAAACCTGTTTGTTTATTTTTTTGTTTGTTTGTATGTAGGGGGTAATCTCTGGAACTACTGAACCATTTGAAAAAATAGTTTTACTAATAAAAAGATACATTATCCCTGAGTAA
>JAGFPH010005061.1:53552-64816 GCA_018207615.1 Philaenus spumarius | reverse complement strand
GACCTATGTTTATAGGAACTTTTTTCATTATTTTCACCAGTAGAACACGTCCTGCAATTCTTTCCGTTTCTTCCTGATACACCCTGTATATACCGGGTGTTTGGAAAGTCTGGAAATGACTTAATATTTCGTATATAAGGAAAATTTGAAGGTAGATGTCATTGAGGAACCTACTTTTAGTAAAAAATACTATTTTATGAAGATTTAAAAAAAGTCATCCGCCATCTTGAATCAAACTTTGTTTTTTTTTTTTTTTAATGGGCAGTTGGTCATGTGATACATCATTTCGATGTAGAATTTCAAGAGAAAACCAACGGTGGTATTTGCACATCCATATCTTTAACCGATTAAAAATGGCGACAAAAAAAAAAACGAAATCATGTTTTTCGATTTTGCTGAACTATTTTTGTTTTTTAATACTTTTTATTATGCCACGCAACGATATTTGGAAGTATCGGAAAACACGATTTTGTTGATTTTTGGCCGCCATTTTTAATCGGTTAAAGATACGGATGTGCAAATTTCACCGTTGGTTTTCTCTTGAAATTCTACATCGAAATGATGCATCACATGACCACCTTCCCCATTTAAAAAAAAAACAAAAGTTACATTCAAAATGGCGGATACATTTTTTTACGTCTTAATAAAAGAGTATTTTTACATAGAGTAGGTTCCTCGATCTCATCTACCTTCAAATTTTCCTTATATAAGAAATATTAAACCGTTTCCAGACTTTTCGGAGACCCGGTTTATACTTGTCTTGCCCTCGTGGATAAAACTTATTTTATTCTTAAAAGTTAAGCTAATTTAAAAAATAGAAATGTGGATTAAAATCTTTTAAAGTTTTGCTAGAACAGCAAATGTTCGACTTCCGCTTCAGTCGTCATGAGTCGATATCAGATGGACAAGGTAATCGATCCTTATATTATAAAATAATCAGCCGTACACACCATTTGAAAACAATAAGTTAGCATTCTTTTATTTAAAAATGTACATGACTGACTAAGTATAATAACACAGAAATTCAATTAACATCTACGATTTAAAAATATTACGATATTTATATAAAAATATTCACTAAGTCTACCAGCGACGAAAGTTTAAGTACCCCCAGTATTAGCACAGCCAATGGGGTTCATCTAGAGAGACAAACTATAATACTGTAGATACCCTCCAGTTTAGGAACACATTATGCAGCCTACATGCCTATACATAATTTAATTTGGAAATTAGTGAAACTAAACCGTATCGTGAAGAGTAGTTTGCTTGGATATGTGTGTACACGTTTAAACTACAGATTGATTTTAGATTTTCAAAAAGTGAATAAAATTATTTTAATTCAGTCAAGATTTTCTCAACAATAAAATACTTTTTAAACTGTTATTTTAACGTGTATTGTTGTTGAGAATGCTAAAAAATTCTGGCTGAACCAAAACGGATATTCTGTTACGACTATCTCAAATCTTTGAAAACCTCCTTAATACACGAGATTAATTGATATGTTACTAGTACGCCATACATTGTCAATACAAAATATTCCAAGAATCATAACATGCTCGTTCTAATTGTGTAGTAAGGTTAACAAAATTCACAATGATTTCCCATATATTCAAACATATTTCTAGGAAGGGTTTCTTTAAATTTTGTAAAGTAAAAATCTCTACAATAACACCAAAAGGCTACTTTGTGACAAAACTCCCGGGCGACCACACATCCTGTACATAATCATGCTTATATTATAATTACTTGAACCTAAGACTAATTCAAATGAGTATCAATTTAAGTTATGACGTAGACTTGTATCCAAGACTGGAAAAACTTTTTGCTGTGTGGATGAAAAAGTTATACGTAACCGTAGGTAATAAAACGGAATAAACATGAATGTTTTAAAACAAATTTGGTAAAATTGATTGCTATTGTGAATGGAAGATTTAGTTAAGACGGAATTCTTTCATAATTAAAAAAAAATTAATTTATGTTTAAAAAGCCGAACAAATATATATTTAATAAGAAATAGGCCTATTTTATTTTTAAAACGATTGATCTGCACTCTTATTCTAAACTTTAATTACGTTTGACCTTAATGTAATATTGATATTCGATAGGACTATTAGAAATTAAATTATTTTTATTGTAAAATGATGCTTCAATAAAATATACGAATACCAGAAAACATGATTGTGTTTTGATACAGAAACATTTATTGTTTTCCCCTTAATTTATAACATATAATTTTATAGGTTAAACTGTCCACAAATAATATTGACCCTGTATCTAATTCAGGTGCCGACCATCTTAATTTGATTAAACTGTTAAAAGTTATTTCTTAATGTAGACTGTATTAACATATTACACTGCATTTTATGGTTGGTTATAACTGGTAAATAACATAAAACTAGAAAAGAACAGACAACTTGTATTGATAGAGAAAGTTGAGATCTTAAGTTGTAAATTAACTCTGTTTTGTCACTTGTACAAAAGTGGGTAAGCTATTGTTAAAAACCATAAAAAAAATTACAGTACCTGACCCGAAATAATACAATACATTCCCAAATAACACTCAGTCTTGATAGCAAAAATTATCATATGCTTTCATCATATGGCCTTTTTAAATCAGACATGTTGCTCAACTTTGATTAAAACTATACTGAATTGTGAAAACAAGGGCTCTACTAAGTAATTGTATTGACTGTTTACATATTAAATTTCTTTATCTTTTACTAGATGTTACATATCAACCGCTACTTCGTTAGCCAATAAATATAAACTCTATTCAGTATCAATGGAATAAGTCATGTGATTTCTTAGCCTGTAAATAGCCTATTTGATGCGGAATTTTTCCACCAATTTGAATACAATTTAAAAAAAACTTTAATAATAATCTTCAGTTCAGTTTAGTGATGAACATAATCAACATTAACAATAGTAATTATATAAGTAGTAAGCTGAAAAGAATTTGCTTTTATTATTACTAAAACTTTCTATAAATTTGTATTATTTTTGTAAAAATAATATTTAAACATTTTGGATTTTAACTGTAAACATTCAAGACATTTAATGATTCATTCAAATTAAATTATGATTTAGCCAAAATTTAAAAATATACTGTATATATACAATAATTATCTGTTTTAAAACATCGGCTTTAGAAACTAAAATATTATTTACTTTAAACTTGTAAAAATATAATTTTCTGTTATATTTTTTCTAAAAAAATTACATTTAAAAACTAGTTTTCTGTAGAAAATAGTCTAGCTATTCCTCCTAATTTCATCTGATCCAAATTCTTTTTAACATTAGATTGTTTACAGTAGAACCCAGTAAATGCCTTTTGTTTATAAATAATTGCATAGCCTACTAATTATTTTATCACAATACTAAATAAAAAATAGTCATGTTTGACTTTTAGGTGTTAAAACATGTGAAAAATACAAATTATAGAATCAGATTGAATAATAACAATCTAATTTCACTTAACATAAAAAATAGTTAAAAAAACAAGTAATACTAAGAAGTTAAATGAAACAAATAAATAAGTAAAGAAATAACAAAAATAATACAACTAAACTATAATTAATTATGGACTGATATCTTTTACCTTTGACAGATCACCTTTGACATCTGGTTTACACTTCACTTCACTTTTTGTGGTCACTGTAAAAATATAACTATTATAGAAGGTGATCACAGCACAATTAAATTAAATATTGTCTTTAAATTTAGTTCCTATTACAAAGCGGTTTCGTGCATTACTAACGTGGTATTTTTTGCATTTGGTTGTTCGCCTTCTTCATCGATGACGACTCCCGGGTCGGGAGAACTTCTAGACCCCTCGATCGATTTCACAGAGGTCTTTTTATAGTTACCGTTTTCGAGCGAACACTTTTTGCCATTTTTCGAACATTGAAACACCCGACACGGACTGTCTTCGAGCCACGGTATAGACGTATAGGAACAGGAAGGGTGATCACGCGAAGTCGAAGGGTGGTCATGCGAAGTCGGAGGTATGAAGTACGGAGATTTTAACGGTTCCGTTAACGAAATATCTTCATCGCTTTGATACGATGTCGATGGAATATCTATACCGCGTCTGAAGTAGTGTTCACGGACCGGTGATTTAGGACTTTCCGAGAGTTCGGAAGGCGTGTAATACACGGATTGTTCGTCCAACGGCACATCGTCCAACACCGAAGGTTGAGTAATTTCTTCTATTTTCTTTTTTACGTACGTATCCAATTCGTTGATATCGGCTTCTTCAAAGACTGTGGAATCTGAACGCCCGCACGAACCCGACCTGCAGTTTTCTAAATGTAAGTTTGGTAGGTTCTCGATAATTTTGTTCAACGTTTGTTGCTGGTATTTGTAAGACTCTCGGAAGCGCAGAAGTTGGTGTGAACTGAATTTTCGAATCCTGTTCTGTTGGAAGACATAGTTTTCCCTAACCCAACCGAGTTGTCCGGCTGAATAATCCCGTACTCTTTTCACCTGAAGAAAAACGATACAAAATGATTATTAAAAAGTAAATTAACAATCTGTACATTTTAATTACAAATATAACTCCGCACTAAAAGGCTTTTATAAATTAGATTAATGAATGATGAGTTGGTGTTCTGTTTCTAAATACCTGATCACAATACTGATCCCTGATCGAGGTGAGTTGATGGGTTCCATAGTCCCTGATATCCCGCAGGTGTTTGGTCTGTCCTTGGTAACTTTCCCGGATCCACTCCACTTGTTGAGCACAGTTATCTTTGATCCGATGTACCTGTTGGTTTTGGTCGAAAGATAACAAAATGATACATTTACTTGATCCTTTTAGTGCGGGGGGATGAAGTATTGCAATCGTCATTTGGTCTTTAAAACTTGTAAAGGTATAAATTATTTTTATTTGTGATTTATAATGGATTAACAACCAAAGAAAGTGCTAACTTTCTTAATATTGACCCGTTCAGAAAATTCAAGGTAGTTCAGAGCAGACATGACTGATCTATTTGTACGTAGGTAGATTGAGTATGAGTCAATGTGACTTTGCATGAGTGTGGAGAAGCACAGCTGGGAATTTAGCTTATATTTTTGTTGCTTACATGTTTGTTTGTATTGGAAAGGCTCATCTCGGTATAAATGGAGCCATCAGAAAACAGCATTGCTCCTATTCCTGATCTCTTACTGCTTGCGTTGTTTGTGTTTACGTACTGGCAATCGATTGACGCAGGAATAGTTCTTGACTTCTCAAATAACAAATACATGAAATATATCAATAACAGAAACAGATACTTCCTCTCCCCGCACCAAACACAGAAATTTATAAGTCTAGTTTTTAGTTAAATTCTCAATTTTATACTTTATTGTGTTACCTTGATTATTTTAAACAATCAAGTCATTATTGTTATTAACTATGTTAGATTACTTCTATATTAGTATTAGAATAAAACTTGAACACAGAATCGCACGACTAATAAGTTTATTATTAAGTCAAATGAGTCTCAACGACTGAGTCGCCATCTTCAGTGATGCACAACCTACAATAATCAAACCATAATTAGTTCTACAGTTTGCATTACTGAAGATGGCGACTTTGTCGTTGAAACACGTTGTGAGATTCTGTTGTTCAAGTTATCTTCTCACCAAATCAATATCATCCACATTACTTATCCATATTAGAGTTTACTTTATCCGGCTTAGTAAATTTTGATACCTACCGTTTCCAATATTCCATTTCTAAAGAAGTTTAAGTCTTAAAAACCCTTATTAAAACAGATTTCTTATTTGGAATTTATTTTTAACTCGTACTTTCAATTTTTAAATATCCATATCCAATTATTTTTTTATTAGTGAAAATTACTTGAGATGTATTTTATCATCGGTAGTCTTGTGCAAATTGATCGACTCTGGTCGTACCTGCATTGTATAATTTTCTCTGAGTTTCTCCATCTGCTGAGTTTTGTAGACGTCGAGTGACTCCATCAGGTGGTAGATTTGTTTAGCGCGTGGTGAGTCTCGTTCTCGCCAACAACACCTGCAACATTAATATTTCGAGTCAAAATGATCTGTGAATAGCGCTCAAATAAATTTAACAAACAAATAATAACAAAATTAAAACGTTTATAAAATGAAGTTGTATTTTTTAATGTTGAAAATTTTGTGGATTAAAAACTTACCTAAATCAATATTTTAAACTTTATATGAGGTTTATGTTCTGCTTTAGTAGAACAAATTTGTAAATTATCCATGGCAGTAATATTATAATTATAACTTTTAGCTGCAGTTTCTCTTTCTTAATAATGATTTGTAGCTCATTTTAAAGAACTTGAGATGTTTTTCTGTCTTGATAATATCCAAACAAAACAGCTTATTATTATTAGCTTATAGCCATCATTCTCAACAAAATGTGTACATACTGCTTAAATAACCCGTCTTGAGCATACATTTCCCCACAATATTTTAGAAAATTTTAATTTGTTACATTTTAAAGACTTATATCTAGTTAGAGAAATATGAAATCATAAACTCTGTATTTCCTTTACATAACAAAAAATAAAAAATAAAATATAAACTGCAAACTTTATACAATGAATTTATTGAATTACTTTTGCTTTACACGCTTCCAAAGGTAAACTTACTTTTTAATTATCCAATAAATAAGATGGCCTATTCCAGTAAGAAGGAGAAATCCACCAGCACAAGATCCCCCTACGATGATACTCATAATCTTGATATGATAGAATGTACTCTGATCCAATCGTACTATAATATGAGCAGTTGTATTCGCCACTGGGTTTGAAGCGAAACAAGTGTACAAGCCAGCGTCTTGTCTCAGAACATCGTCGATATGCAACGAACCGTTGTTTAACAGTTTTATCCTGTCGGTGTAGGACGGCGATAAGTCGTAGAGATGTATCGGCGGGTGTCGACTAAACGCTGCATCGTTCGTGTAGTTGGGATTGAAATGAAAGATAAATCCAGAAGGAGTGACCCAGGTGATGGATGGCAGTGGGTTCCCTACAAATAAGCACGTTAAGGTTGCGTTTGATCTCATCTTCAGTATTTGTAATGATGTTGAATTGACTGCTTCGGGCGGGGTCACACAATCTAGGTCTTTCATAGTTTCGACCATATCCTTGCCGTTACATCGGAGATCGAATTGAGTGGAATTCTGTTCTTCCTTCCATCGTACAAACCAAGATGAAACGCAATTACATTTCCACGGATTGTCTTCTAGGTTTGCAAATTTCAAGTGCTTTAAATTTGGCAAAAAGATTGGCACTGTTGTTAAATTATTACTACTTATATCTAAATATTGGAGCTCGGGTGAATGACTAAAAGCTAACTTATGGATCTCGGTTAAATGAGGATTATGACTAGCACTTAACGTCTTGAGCTTGTAAGTTCTGGAGAACACGTGTTCGTTTAGAATGTTTATTTGAGTACTGTCTATTTCCAAAACTTCTAATTCGGTGTTTTCTGCAAACTGTTCGTCGTGAATGTTCTGTAGAGGATTTTCACTTAATTCTAGTTTTAATAGATGATGAAGGTCATGAAAAATTGCACTTTGTATGGACTTAATTTTATTGTGCATTAAATCTAACGTCTTTAACGAGGTCAGTCCGTCAAACATGTTATGCGGTAATTCGTAGAATACATTGTTGGATAAATCCAAATATTCTAAATATTCTAGGTTAGAGAAAATATTTGAAGGAAAATCTCTTATTTTGTTGTTATTTAAAAGTAATGTTTTCAGATGTTTGTTTAATATTTTATAGTCCTGAATCGTAGTTATTTGATTTCTTGATAGATCCAAAATTGTTATAGATGCCAACGGAGCAAATACTGAAAATTGGGGTGATGTGAGTTTGTTATTGGATAAATACAGTTCAGAGAGATCGTTTAAGTTTTCAAACAACGTTTCCGGTAGTGTTTGTAAGTTGTTACTAGTTAAATTAATCTTTTGAATATTGGTTAGAGATCGAAAAGTATTTTCCGGGATGTCCTCGATAAGGTTTTCGCTCAGATCGAGTACTTCCAATTCCCTCAGTTTCTCGAAGGCTAGGTGGCTAATTGTAAGTATCTTACTTTGCCGATATATAACAATGTTTAAACTGGAATCGCTGTTTGCGGACGAAGTGAGATCGGATGCTTGTAGAAACGGTGTGGTTACATTTTCGTAGGAAAGAATGACGAGGGATTCGGGTAATTGTATTCCCAGGTTCGATCTGTCACGGCACATGATTTGAATCGCTTGATAATGTCGATCTATACTGGTACACTCGCATTGAGTAGGACATGGCACGGGAGAATGTCTTGTATGGTGTTCAACTCCGCTGACCAATACAAATATCCATATTAATAATGTAGTTCCGCCCACTTTTGTACTCATGTCGGAAGGAAATTTAATTTCAATTCACGTCACCTGAAACCAAAACAAATAAATTACATTAAATACATTTTAAAAACTTAGTAAGTCAATTGTTTATTAGTTTCCTCACAAAGATAAGAATATTAGCATAGGTAAAAAAAAAAACTTAACCTGTGAAATACTTTTTGTTTCATCTGTGGTTCTTTACAAGAACATTTCACCTATGTGTTTACTAAACTTGTTTACTCCATATTTATTAAAAGAATTAGAATTGTGTTATTGTAGGCGTCTAACAACTGGTAATGGTGGGTTTATCTAGCTTTATTTGCAGTTTATTATAGATAAACAGCCTTATCATCAAATATATTACATTAGGCACTTAAAAAAATCCTATACAATATTATGATAGAATAGAACACATTTATTGAAAAAATCATAAAATTTGTCATTTTGTATAGCTTTGAAACCAAAGATAACTGAACCTTCACTTTGTTTATACCTTATGCGGTTCTAAACTTATTCCGCCTTTCATTACAGTATGTTTAAGAATTTAAAATTCAGAAATATTATCGTTCTGAAAAATAAAACTGCATTCACATGTTCTTTAAAAATAATTATAGATTTTTAAATGAAGTGGGATAGCTTTAGGTAAATAACTTCTAGGTACAATTCTCTTGCTAGGAATAACATTTTATTTCATTTTTGCCATCTACTAATTGCAATTTAGATATTCATGAATGATTCCCTGTAAATTACAAAAGATTATCTTCAAAAGCCAATGAAAGATAAGTTATATTGAAGAGGACTGTGAGGGACTGTTTTGTCCTGGTGTTGCACACCCTTACACGAGTGTGAACGCAGCATAGTAGGCTATAGGATATTACTTAATATGAACTAAATTGGTTAATATAATTTTTTCTGTTGTCTAAATAAAATGTTATTTCATTAGACTGAATAATATTCTTAAATGACAAAGTATACTTCCCCGGTAAGCATATCAATTGACTTGATGTGGAGTGGTATTTCTTTGCATCCGTCACTTTGAGACCGGATTCAAATAGAGCTGCAAAAAGTAGAATAGGGATGTAAGGGTTTGGGAGGCCTCATTATTTTGGAAGAGGGTCAAAGTGGCTAAAAACCCCCAAAATTTGAAATTGTTGTTATATATACCTGAATCGACGCAGAATTCAAAGTGTGTGACCGTAAGACACCTAATAGAGTGTAAATTTCAAATAAAAATTTTCAAATTATATTTTGTTTACATTCATGTAAATTACATCGACCAACTAAGAATATTTTTTTGAACAAAACTTAACTTTTATATACTATTACATTAGCACGTGGCATTGGTATGATTACCGGCCTGCTATCCCTCTTGTTTAATATATACTTTTAACAATAAATAAAATAATTATGGTAAACTTCCTACAAAACTAATATAAATAATTACAGTACCTAACTTGTGCTGTATTTAACAAACATTTCATATAGGCCTCCAACATACTATATATCTGTAGACCGAAATTGCATCTAAAAGTATCACTTTGTTGCAAACACAATATATATATATAATTCTTATTTTTTCAATGGTAACCTGTTATAACCATGGCTAGTTATATACGAAGAATTATTTTTTGAGATTTAGCTGGGTTTGTTGAAGACAATAAATAAAGGGAAGAAGTGATTTAACAAGTGTTAAAATTTTATAATGTATTTGATTGTGGCAGTAACTCAAAAAACCTTTGTGTTGTCAAACATGCTTTTAAAAGTACAACGTCAATTTCTTTAATGCCTAACTTTGAAACTTTTATATGGTACATATTGTCTAAATATGTAATTCATTAACAATCTAGACCAATATAAAATTTGAATTTTTTAAATAAACTAGTAGTTTTTACATAATATTATAATCTACTGGGCATGTCGAACATAATAAAGTAGGGTGCCGCAGACTACAATGAACAACATGCAATTTTATCTACAAAATCCTTAAAAATAAACCAATTATATATAGGCCTATTAGACTGAACAAAATTTGGTTCTTAATTACCGGTATTTAAAACGTATAAAATAACGCTTTTTATATTTTACTGTAAATACAACTTTTTGAATCAAAAAATAAAATTTGTGTTATGGACAGGTGGTAAAAAAATATTTGTTTGCATTACAGTGTCATGATTAAATTGGACATTCAAATTACAAATTTTAAATGCCTTAAAACAAGTAGGGGGGAAATAGGAAAACTAAATTTAACTGTACGATATTCATATTCTACATACCGGTAGCCTATTTGTTTCTGGAGATGGTAGGCATAGCATAAAAAGCCATCCACTTAATTTGATGTGAATTATTACCAAAAGCATTAATAAAATGATTATACAATTTTATTGAATTAAGGAATATGTCCCTGCCAGTCAATATAGTAATAATATTATTACTATGGACAAGATAACAAAACAATCCCTAGCCCAAAAAAACTGCAATAGGAAGGAAATATGAAAAATATTCCCGAGCCGAAATAAACTGCCAGGGGAAGAAGATATGCAAAACAATCTCGAGCCAGAAAAAAGCGCCCTGTAAAAACAATAATATCATATTGTAATGAAAATGAATTTTTAATATAAATAGGCTATATTGTTTTACAAAGTAATGACAGTACCGTAGTTTCAGAAGTCTATGTTTGGTTTTTGTGTTTAGATTTTTACAATTTATTATGATTCTTTTTTACATTCTTACTAGGCCTAACACCTATAGTATAGGCTGCATGAAATGTGAAATAGGCCTATAACATTTTCCTTTAGTTTGTGTTCTTAAATAATTTATACTAACGACCGTTGGTTCTTGGTGAAATTCCATTATAGGCTAAATAAAAACTTTTTGTAATGTTTCACAAAATTTTATTGAGCCATGG
>JAGFPH010005061.1:19065-53452 GCA_018207615.1 Philaenus spumarius | reverse complement strand
ATAATGAAAAAAATCATTTATCGGGAGCTTCCTATTAATTTTGTTCCTTGTTCCGGGGGCTGCACCTGAAATACCTTTGCACAGGATTGTAGTAAATTTAATTGCCTTTCGAATGATATAGCTCACAAATTGTACTCGGGCTTATGAGTGGGAGAAATAAAGCAATTTCCTCACTCTAACTTTGCCATTTTGGTTTGAATCAAATAGGCCGGCAATTTGTGTCAAATCGAAATTTAAAAAATCTTTATCTGGGAAATCTTACAACGCGATCTTGAAGCAAATTTACTAACACCTTTCAAGGTGGGAAAAACCCATATATATATATGTATACTCCTGAAATCCCTACCCAAAAACTTAACTCCGTCATTTTGAATCGGATCGAAAAACAAAAAAAGTTTATCTGAAGAATTCTACTAGGACCTTTTCACCAAAAAATCTGCAATTTTGAAACATATTTGTACTACCATTTATCAATCTGGGAATAAAACATATATATTATGAATTTTGGACATCGTCTCTAAATGGTCGGAAACGGATAGAAACAAAGTTTTACCCCCCCTCCGACCAACCGTTTTCAAATTAGGTCGTGTGTAATAACTCTTATTTTCAAAAATTCAGCTAAAAAGTTTCTAGATAATTTTTTTTAAATTTTATTTGGTCACATTCCCAAAAGCTTTTCCTAACAGAAAGTGACCAATATTTTAATTTTCTTGTTGTGTTTAGTTGTAATGTTTGCCAGTTGAAGTTAGTGTTTGTCTTTAAAATGATATGATTTAAAAGCAATTAGGCATACTCCACCCTCGGGTTACACTTCAACACTTGAACTATCATTATGGCAAGTTTGAATCTGCAATGAAATGATTCTTACAAAAACATACTTGCTCATCAGAATGAATGAATAGAACTGCTTGTTGAGGTGTTATGTATATTCTTTGTGTTAGTAAAAATAACATTGGAAGCTTACTTCTCAGGAAGTTTGGCTAACTGGTGTAAATATCTTGTAACAATAAAGGAGATCAACTTCGAAGCCCCTAGGCAAACACTAATCAGTATTGACTATATTTAGAAGATTTCTGTTAGTTAAAATTTTTTAAGTCAAAAATTGTGAGCAGTCATTATTGCATGAAAGTAAAATAAAAAGATGCATATTAGCGAATTTCTATAGGAAAAATGAGCTATTGCAGTGGCCCTTATGGTAAGACCCAAGGTTGGAAGTAGCAAATGAGCACTGATCAAGGTCCCCAGAACACGTATTGGGGTGTCATTAAAAATCATATATATGTGTGTTCGCACTCTAGCGGCCGAATTCTAAGTCCGATTTGGTCAAAATTTCGTACACATGTTGGTTGTCTATGTCGCTCGGACGAGTCAAAATATACAACAACTGGAAGCACGTTTTTTGACCGGAAGTAATTATTTTTTGAGATGATTCCTATGAGAATAAATGTTTTTTAGAGTTTTTTCTACAAATATAAATGTAGGATGTTTTTCTGCACATTTTGTTTTTTTACGCGACCTTATAGCTCGCTTGCTTCTCCTAAAATCGATCAAAACGTGAAATACCATAAAAGTACCCGGTTCAAAGCCATGAGGTGGATTTTACTGCGGGGTTGGTATGTTTTACTCTTAAAATTGGCTTTGTTGAAGATACTCCCAATATGCAGAATGCACTTTGTATTGAAAATACTCCCAATATGCAGAATGGCGTGCGAACCATTTTGCAGCTATTCAGCACCGTCGTGAATAGACCCATTTCCCAAATTGTTGGTTGAAACCCTAAAACATAGGCCTATAAACTTAATTTTGGAAATTTGTTTAACTCACGTACTGCTGTGTGCTCGAATTATTTTTTTACACGAACTTTTATTGCAAGGATTATTTTTAAAACTCAATAAAATTACTCTGATGAAGAGATGTACAGGGTGTTTCGTAATGACTGCAATATTCTTGGATTTGATTCAGCACATCAGAATGAAAAAATAATTCAATTGAACATGGAAATGCTTTGTTTCTCCCTTAGCCGCCATTTTACCAAATAATTCGTATCTAGACAATGGTTTGACCGATTGAGTTCAAACTTGGCATGAAGTTTAACCTAGCAATGATCAGTATTACGAAAAATAAGCGATTTTATCCAATCGTGCGTTTCAAAATGGCGGCTGTTTAAAAATTTCAAACCTGAATTACCCAAAAACCGTACATTTTCACAACAATTGTCAAGACATCGTTTCTGTAGCGCTTTTAATTCCCTATTAATGGATGGATGGTGTAGTTGTCAAAACAATCGGATGAAGGTGTACTAAACAAGCACTAAAAGTGTATTAGATAATTGTTGTCTAAAAAAAATGTGTCAAGTTGGTCTAAATAGCTTAGTATGCCCATAGTGAAGTGCATTCATTAGAAAATATTGTGTAAAAAGTACAACAAATAAAAACATGTTATGGGTTTTCCTAGATAAAGCTTAGCTCATCTAAAAACTCATGTTCCATCGTGTGTAATTCGCAACATTAATTTATACTATGCTTCAGCCCTTTCCTTTGACAAATCCTGGGTGCTTGAAGTCCAACATGACTCCCATGTAGCGAATGTCTAATAAAGAATAAAAACAATTTGTCTTATTAAAAACCGTACAGTTGGTACAATATTCATACACAAATGTATATTGCAATGGTATATTTCTTATTTCAACTATCATAACCTAAAATAGTAACTTGTTTGCATGATGAACTTGTAATAGAAACATTGGTAATAGAATAATTGGTTGAGTTGAAAAAGTCTTAATTAAGTTATTATTTCTACTGGTTTCTTCGAATTTGAGAAAAGTTATAAAAAATGGCTTTGTTTAAATATTTTAATTATAAGCATATATAATTTTTAATAATTGCTTCTTGTTTAACCTCTTCTATTACCAAAACAGTATTACTTTTACTGCATACATTTTTTCTAGAAAAAAAATGTTCGTCGATGATTTTGAGATTGCAATAATTCATAATTTAATTTTTTAAATATTAAATAAATCTGTGATCCTTATATAAACTCTATTAGTTTAATACAAAATGTAGAACCTTATTATTAATTTACTAGAGGAAACCCTTTCGTGCTCCGCACGCCAATCCCATTGGAACTTTCTATACACATAATCATGTTATGTTTTCTTTATAATAAAGGTGTAGGATTTATAATAACCCCAAAGCTAAGATGGTAAATAACGTTAAATGTTCAAATAAAATTATTTCGTATATTTTATAACAGCTGCAATTATAATAAAGTTTAAAAGAACCAGCAAGGCTCAGGTCTACACTTAACCTAACCTAAAAGTTAGAAATACAAATATTTGCTTCAAAGTTTGAAATCAGCTGTTTAATGGAAATATTAGAGCAAATAGCTGTTTTATCTGTTATTTTATTCAATTGGTTGCTATGGTAATTCATCAGTCTAGGCCTAACCTAAGAATTTTTTCCGACTAAATTTACAAATATAAAAAATGTTTTTATCAAAATGAATTATGGCCTATATTACTCGGAGCTTTTTATTTGTAAAACTATTTTTTCAATCACTTCAGTAGTTCCAGAGATTACTCCCTACATACAAACAAAAAAATTTTACCTCTTTATAATATCAGTATAGATTTATATTTAAAAATATAGGTGGTTGATTTAAATTTAATGTATAAACACTGAACTAATGTCCAAACTGATAGAATAAAATTATTATTTCAGGCTTTCAAAGACGACGCTGATGCTATCTTCAACCGTCTTGTCGAATCTACTACGTCTCCTGAAAAAGAAAAAGACAAAAAGTTGAAACCTAAATTGAAAAAGGTAAGGTATGTTAATAACTAGTGCATGATGAGTGACACGCATCTATCGTAGTATTTGTATGTTAAATTAGTTGCTTGTGTAAATATATCTGGTTTTAGGTTGCACTTCTTTTTGTGTGAGAAATATAATAATTCTGTCAGCTATACGCCAAAGCCTAGTTCAATACAAATCATTATTTTTATCACGTTTTGGCAGTCAAGGGTGTGTTCAAACGAAGTTTCTAGGGACTGGACCACAATATCATGGATTTTACCCATTTGTTATGCTTCTCTGATGGGCGTAATGAACATAGTTTGCTTAAAGCTAGGTAAAAGATGTTAGGATCTATTCCAATGGAGGCTAATTATTTTTAGACGGGGCGTGGGAACAACCTTGTTCATGAGGTCGTGTTTTCATCAGAGAGGACAGAGTTATATAGAGTGGCTTTCCCTATACTGAATGCATGCGGAGCAGTGAGGCTGGTAGAAGCCGTCATTAAACTCGGCAAGACCTCAGCAAGCAATCGACACCGCTTAACATATCACGTAATTTACACCTCTAAACATCAAAAATTATGAAACGTTACAGTTAGAAGGACCAAACCTTGCTAAAGGCAACAGTGTGCTTTAAATGTACAAAACTTAAAACCTTCGAAAGAGAAAAATGTTTTTCTGAAACATAAATTTAATTAAAAAACAAGCAAACATTAAATTTTCGGCATGCGAGGGAAAATTTTATTTCTTGGTTGGATAAAAAATTATCTGCTGAGATATGTTGCGAAAGAGTTTATTGTTTCATATCTGAAAGCCATTTTCACCTACCGTTAGCAATTACTTAGCAATCGTCGATTATTTAAAGCGTTTTAACTGAGTCTAAATGCCGCGCTGTAGCTGGCTGATGGCGCAGTTTAGCTTACTATTATTGCATAGAGTGATTTTGTTAGTTAACTGTACATGTTATGTAGAGGGTTTTTTAAATTATTTTGTGCAAATAGATTTGTTAATTTTTGATAACTGAGTTCACGGCAGTGAGTGAACCGGACTGGAACGAGAATAGCGCGCGGCACTGGCCAATGTCACGTAGAATAGCCGCCATCTTGAGCCTCACTGGCGAGCCCCCAGTGTCCACTCTATATAACACTGTCCTCTTTGGTTTCAATGTAAAATCGTGCGAGGTGGCACAGTTCTATTCCGGCTTTTGACGTTGTCTTTTTCTTTGCTGTTTATTCGATCATTTGTTGTAGGCTCGTAATGAGGATGTTAAGCACAAATTCAGGTGGTGATAACCGTAAAACGTTTACACTTTTGTGCACATTAAAATATTTTGTCTATCTGAGTACTAAAACCACTTCCTTCTTTACTGCACCTTGGATATAGAAACTTTTAAGATGTTTTCTAGTTTCGTTTCACAGAATAATCGTGTTCCTAACCTTACGGACGGTCTTCGGATGACTTCAAATATGCCTAACCTTTATCGAACACTTGCAAGTAAATGCCTTGTTTTGTGGGATTAAAACTTACATTTCCAGTTCCGAACTTAAGAACTTTTTGTAGGTGTTATCTGAATGAGCTGCGTCCAATTAGCAGATTCGTGTCCTACGATACAGGTCCTGCTTGCTAGAAAAAGATACTTACCTGCTTTAGATTTGAAGAACATGATAATCATCTTGGCCTGCCTACGTCCCTCTATTTGTGAAGGTCAACCACCACCATCAACCGTCATCCTTAACCAGCTCTTGGGTTCTCAGTAGCTTGGACTCTAACGTTGTGCCGGTTAACTTCTTCACTTCGGTGGAACATTGTCTGATTACTGAACACGAGAACCCATTCTCTTCCTAAATTCAGTGCAAATGTCCTGGCATTTAGACAAACTTGTCATTCGGAATCAATTCTCGCACAAGCAGGCCCGCCGTGGGTGGGGGAAAATGCATAGGGGTCCAGGCACTGTTGGACCGTAAAGGCGTCTGGCCCACAGACGCTCGGTTAAGAAAGATACCTTTAGGCAAACTTGACTTTTTATAGCTTAGTACTGTAATAATTAAAAGTGGTATTGTTATTTATTAGTTAAAAAAGTTTTTTCTGCATACATTTTAAATTAAGTTTTCAGATTGTTTATAGATTTTTTGTATACTCTTTTTTAAATAAAATGTAGTATTTTCAAACTAATAATAATTGTAACGACTTTTTCAAATAATTAAAAGTTATTTTGTTAATTGTTAGTTATATTAGTTTTTTTTTTTATACTTTTTGAATTAAACCAGTCGTTAAATCAACAAGTTTTCAGATTGTTATTACATTTTTCTATTAGCCTATACTTTTTTAAATAAAACAGTACCATTTTCAAATTAATAATAATCATAATAACAACTTTTTTAAAGCAATAATTAAAAGTGATTTTTGTAGTTATATTTTATTTTTCTGTATAGCCTATTTTAAAAAGTGCTGATTAAGCTTGTTTTTTTACTTATTTATGTTTGTAATGGGTATTTTAATGTTAACTTTATCATCAAAAACGGAAGGACGAATAATTAAGTTCCGGTTCTTTAATTTTGTTTTTACCAAAAGGACAAAATGTGGGCCAAATAAGGCGAAAAGGTGAATAGGACAAAAATTTAGGTTTTTCTTTAATTTAAAAAATGTTTGTAATTTGAATTTTACAATAATGTAGTAAAAAATTAAAGAAGAAATTATAGAATTGTAAAATATAAGCAACTTGTATATAAATATTCAAATAGTAAAGTAGTACCGCTTTTTGTTCATACTGAAAAAACTGAAAAAGTCCTATGGACCTTTTGGAGTCAATATTCATAAAAGGGGCCTGGCATTTGAACTGCATAGGGGCCCATAAATTATCTCGGCGGCACTGCACGCCAGTTGTAATTTGTATGGCTTAAAATGGAGATACTTTCCCAAGATACACCACAAACTAGACGATACTGGGTTGCAATACTTGCCTTAACTAATTCGAGTTGTCGAATTATTTTGGACTGCGAGCATAGACTGTTTAAAATTTGTTATCCATCTCATTTTCTGTTTGTAGACAGCCTAAATTTTTACCCATTCATAAACACACTCTTTTTTTTGGTATTGTCAAATCCAACGAACAATAATAAATAAGATCCTGTTCTTGTTTTGTTAACACCATTTTCCTATGGAGGAGCGGATAAGCTCAAGTAGGCAGTCTTTGATTTATATAATGTAAATATTTTTAATAGAAAACATTTATTTAATTTTATTGGTGCTGACCTGATGAAACTCAACACTGATGGTTTAGGTTGTACCAAAATCCCACTAACAATGCACACTCATTTAATTTCCACTTAGGCCAAAATATGTTTAGGCAATAAGAATGTTTTTTTATCCATCTACATAAATCTTGTTTCCAGACTCTTGCAAGTTAGTTTGAAGACCATTTCTTGTTTGGTACTCTCAAATACTGATATCGATAACCATTGATACTCGGTATCAGAGAATTTTAATAATTTCACCATCATGATGATCATTGAAAATGATAGATCTTGTTCCAAAAGTTGTATGAACACAACGATTCTTGAAGACCAATGATAACTGAACAACAAACATTACACCTGTATTGGAACAATATATGTGGATAACAATGGATAATTGTGCAGGATTGTCTTTGCATTCGATTTAGCTAGTCTTTCCGTCTTTGTTCTTAACAATATAGTTATATTATTTAAATTGTCATCAGATATTTTTTAACCCTTTTGGGACCATCTGACGATATTTTAAAATACGCGGAAAAACCATCTGACGAAATATCGTCAAATTATTTCAATGCGTAAAAGACCATTTGATGATATTTCGTCGTTTGCGAAAAATTTAATTTCACCGTAATGAACTAAATAAAAGTAATTAAATTATTATTTTTGAAGAATAATAATGTTATTTATAATAAACTAGTGGACCCAGCAATGCTTTGCTATTGCTTGATTTAATTTAAAGGGTACCGGTAGTAAAGTTATTACATTGACTTAAGTGATCGAATTGCAAAATGGTTTTTATGCCACTTAAGAATATACTACAAATTTAGATTTACAGTTTGTAAACCTGTATAGATAATAAAGTAAACCTTTTGTTTGCTTTTACCTAATCTAAAAAAACTGATAGTTGTAATGAATTGTAAAAAACCTGATTCTTAATTAGCCCAATTGGTTGCAAATAAACGTGTTTTGGTTCATTGTAGGCCTAACCTAAAATTAAGTTCAGTTTTTGATGCAAATTAGTTGTTTTATATATAATATGTAACAACCAATGTTTGAATTGAATTAAAATATAGTAAACATTTTTAGTTTATTTTTGTTTTTATTTACTTCAAGTTGGTCAATCTAACCTAAAAAGCTGTTGATTTTGGAAAAAATAATAAATTGATTACAAATTTGCTAGTAAAGTTGCTATGGTAATGAATGTAAACAAACATGTGTTACTAAGCATTTTATACGAACAGCTGATTTTGTGTGCTATGGTCTTGAGTCCATACAAAAGAGGCTGTTTAGTTTTTCCCAAATTTGAAACTTTTTCGGGAAACTTTTCAAATTTTTCTTTGTATAAAAACCTATTTTGGACTATTACGAACATTTTAAAACAAAAAATAACCAAATTGGTCCAGCCGTTCTCAAGTGATGCGCTTACAAAGGAACAGCAATTCATTTTTATTATATAGATGTAGTAATCATTATTAAAACATAATGTGAATAAATTAATGTTAAGAATAAATTAACAAACTGTGTTAATGTTGTGCACATCTGTGTTGATCAGCTGTCTAGGCCCAAGAATTTTTTGTTTCAGTGCTTATCTTTATCAAATTTTCAGGATTAATAGGAAAAATAATAAAAATGATAAAAATCAAGTTTCCCACAGTAAAATTTTTGTTTGTTTTAAAAATAAAAATTTTTTTAATTTAAAATTTTATATTTTCCCTCAATTTTGGCGTTTTAAAATAAAAATATAAATTATTTCAGCTTATATGTTCATTTATTAAAAAATCCAGCCACGGTGGCCTTGGTTGTTAAAGCGTCAATGCTTTATCAATCGTCATGTCAACCATCAATGGAAAGGTTCCAGGTTCAATTCCCATTGACCCCGAATAATTTTCTAAATGGTTTCTTAACAGACATCGTTGGCTGTGGTTCGGATTCCACGTAAAACTGTAGGTCCCGTCTTCATTAGCCTTAAGTGCAAAAACAGTAGGACGTTAAACACAAAAAAAAAAAATTAAAAAATCCATTTATATTGTATCTTCAATTTAAAAAAATATGAAAAAATATTTATAAATAAACATTTTGTGACTTAAAAAAACGCTTACCAAATATGTCTATTTTTATAGTGTGCAGTTTTCAAAACCTCTCGCCCAAAATCAGTGTACACTTTTTACACACCACCCGAAAAATGCTTGGTCCTAAAAGGGTTAATATTCAAATTTGAATGGGTATATTTTTATATCTTTTGTTCCCTTATTTTGAAATTAATATTTAAAATCAATGCCATTTGGGTACGACTTTTAAATCATGTGGAAAACTAAACATTTCCACGCATAAATTTATAGAAACGTTTTTCTTTGTGTTGACCAAAGGAGTCATCTGCTGAATTTTGGGATTATAGTTTCAAAACACTGTTTTTATATAAGAAATGTAGAAATTTACCCTGCAAGTCAAATAAATCAATGTGGTACATTATACTAAAAAATGCTTTGTACTGTATTATAGTAACAGAAACCTAAATGTCTATTTTCGTTTAGTCATAATAATGTAAGTTTCATTATCGCAAATTCACGTCTCCAAGAAAAGTTTAGGAAGGGTTTCTTGTTTGTTACCAGTATGGTGCCAGGTACGATTTTGAAGTATTTACAAAGTATAAAGTTTCAATAAAATAACAACTATCCTTTATTAATTCATAATTTTGTACGTGCAATTCATTTTTACTTTGCTTTTAGGATTATGTACGTTACATTTGATACTCTTATAAGATGCAGCCTTATAAAAACTCATATTTTCTCTTTTTAACATGCCACGGTTCAACCAAATAATAATGCAAACATTTACGATCTTATTTCCAAACATCAAAACTAAGAAAATTATATGTAAAACCCATGTCCTAAATTGCTAAGTTTTCCATCTTCACCATTTTGTTTTTGTTTGAATTGTGAACGATACTCAGTTCAAGATGTTTTATGAAGAAATTTGTTTTAAAAAAAAGGGGTAAAAACAATCCACTCTTTTACTGTATGAATTAAGAGGGTTCTGTACCTGGCTGGGAAATAACATTTTATGGCGCAATGGTGCTGTGTTTAGCATCCCTACTACTAGTAGTTCGTAAATTAGTCGCTATGAGTTACTGATGAAGTAACACTGGACATTACCCCTCCCACCGCTGCTCTTTGTTACCCGAATTTTACTCGACCTAACTTGAAAACGGTTGGTCGGAGGAGGGTAGGACTTCGTTTCTATACGTTTCAGACCATTTGGAGACGATACCCAAAATTAATTAATTTATATATATATATATATATTTGTTTTATTCCCGGATTGATAAGTGGTAGTAAATATGCTCTATAATTCTGAATTTTTAGTTAAAGGGTCCTTGTAGGATTTACCAGATACTGATTTTTAGTTTTCGATTCGATACAAAATGGCGGCCTATTTGATTCAACCAAAAATGGCAAAGTTAGAGCGGGGAAATTGCATGATTTCTCCCACTCATAATCCCGAGTACAAATTGGGAGGTTATATCATTCGAAATACAATTTATTTACTATATATCTGTGCAAATGTATTTTTTCGGAACAAAGATCAAAATTCAGTGGAATCTCCCGATAAATGATTTTTTCACTGTCCATGTAAGGCAATTGTGCAATTTCTACACAATCATAAGCCCGAGTACAATTTGAGAGCTATATCATTCGAAAGGCAATTACATTTTCTATAAACCTGTGCAAAGGTATTTTTGGTACAGTTCCAGGAACAAGGAGCAAAATTCATAGGAAACTCCCGATAAATTATTTTTTCATTATCCGCGTAAAGTAATTGCTCAATTTCTCCCTATTATTGTTTTCTTATCCGAACAACGAAACTTTTGTTGATTAAAAAAACAAAACAAACATGTTTTGCCCGCAACTGATTTTTTCACTTGACTAAATATTTTGCGCTGCCTGAGCTAATAACTTTTAGTTCTACATCAGAAAATTTTTTTTTTTTTAGTTGCGTTTGCTACTAAAAAACACTTTTGGATTGGGATAGAAAATTACTAGCCTATATTTGGCGAATTAAAAAAAACAATAGTTGTAGCACGAAAAAACCTGCCATTACGATTACCAGTTATAGGGCGAACTGATAAGTGCCTAGGGGTCGCTGAGCCCGCCACTTTAAACATAACAATATTTCAACAAAAACTTATACCAAAAATGACAAAATACTGTATAATACTAATATAACAATATACATTGCCTACAAAATACTATAGGCTACCGTTGTCAGTTGCCTACATATAAAATTAACAAGGACTAAATGTTTAAGCATAACGATCCAATAATAGGTTATGTTCTAATAATAACTTTTGCCATAACATGGGATACATTTTCGAATTAAGATATCAAGACAAGCGACGAAGACGAAACAAGACTTCATCGAACAATTCCCAGTAAAAATGTAGATGCGCAAGAAAGAAATTACTTCTGCTCATCGTCACAACACTACTGCGCTCTACTGCAAACACGGCGAACTTCTTGCACCTCGCTTTAGCGATTAATAATGTAAGGTTCTTGAAAATCCGATTTAAAAAATATATTTTAGATGAAAACTACTTTTTTATCTCTATAGAAACATTATTAAAGAAACGAACTTTAAAACTATATAATTTTCTACAACATCGATAGTCACAGTAAACTTTTATTTCTCATCAAAAATCAGTAAAATTATACCTTTCTCTTATGGAAAACCTACTTCTTTCTTTTAATAATAAAAAATTCATTTATACAAATAATAATTTTTTAAGAGGTTTATGAGCAATGAGGTATGTAGTTCTATGATTTGATAGTAAAGTTTTACTTTGTTAATATGTTAAAAGCCAACCACAAGCGGCTGGCTGGCTGAGTGCAGTGCCCTCTTAATACTGTCAAAAAATTAATTGACGAATAACAGTAAAATATTTGAATTAATGCATTGTTGCTAAGCCGCTTCTAATGTGATTGAGTAAGCGTTGGAATGTTTATCGATATTCTGGGTTGCCTTACAGATCTAAATTTCTGGGTTTTTTTTACATATTACTCTTAGGACATTGGACCACTTGACGTCCAACTGTAAAAAGATGCCACTAAACTAACGTGACCAAACGGGGGGATTGTCCCGATTTTTCACGATCGTATCCAGTGTCCCGAAAAAGACTCGGTATGCCTAAATGTCTCGTATTTACGTTTCATACTAAAACCAAACACATCGCTGAAACTTCCTAATTTATAATAAAACTTCAAGTAATATTTTAGATCAAGTCATTATGCTATGTCATGTGCGATAGTAGCTACAGCTAGGCGACTCAAGAGCGACGTGGGCCACCTCCCCCACTCTGCCGACGCTGCATAGACAACGGTGAGTGTGAATGATAAGTGTCCCTGCCGGCCTTTCAGAGTCAGAGTGACGGGTGTTTGTTTTGGGATTTGCACTTTATTCTTTAATTTTATATGATTGTCTCATAGGCCTATTGACACTAATTACGCCCAAGCGTAATGTCAATGTAAGTTTATTGATGAGTATTCCAAAGAGTGGAACTATATTAAAAAGGAATGCTGCAACAATGAAGCCAAATTTTTGCAAAAAGATTACGTTTCACAACCATCAAAAAACGAACAAGTGTTCAAGTGTTTAATTTTCATTCGCGAAAAATGGCACAGCTAACTATTTTTGCAAGTAAATCCGCCATTTTTACAAATTTTCAAAAGCAAATTTTTGGCACAAGCAGTACAACTTTCAATTTTTGATTTGCAAAAAATGGTGGTGCTGACTTTAGGGACATGAATAGTTCCGGGGAGCCTCCCCGGACCCTCCCCCCCCTTAGCTGGAAGGTATCCTCCAGACTCCCCTTGGATGTGTCCTGTTTTTTCCAGTTCATGATTTGGTCAACCTACATTAAACTGACACAATGTCAAGACAGTAAGCCTTTATTATGCACTTTGCATGCTTGTTTGTGTTCTCCAAAACATTTCTTTATAAATAAAACTTTCATTTACTGCACTTTGTAAAGAAACTGGAGTTGTATTAAAAGATTGTAAGTTTACAGTTTCTGTGTGAACAAATTATTTTTATTAGCTTGTCGTCAACTCTTCTCGAAAGACCAATTTACAAACAAATCTTGAGATGTGCTGGTTTTTTATTTGTATAAATTTAAGTTCTAAACTTCATTTAGAATATAATTCAATAAAAAATCACCCTTAATGTTAACTCAAATTCAAAATCAATTTGATGCTTTTGCTGGGTAATCATATTTTCTTGATCCGTGCTAAGATCACTGTATTTCCTGGGAATCACATTAATTCAAAGTTATTATTTTTTCTGTTCAGGGAATATTTTTGTGGTTGCATTTCTGTTTTGTGCTCCTATTTCCGAACGTCAAAGCATGGGTATTTTTAGGTCGCTCACCTTGCAGCATACATGATATCATTCGTACCTTTTGTCGTTCCTGTGTTTTCATTTGTCGTAACATTAAAAAGTTACGTGATGAGAGGAACAAAACATTTGTAGTACCGTATTTTATTTGTTGATTAAAAATAATATAAAAACAAATATAGGTGTTAAATGCATTTTTATCATTCTTTCTTCAAATTTGATGTTCAATTCAATTTATTAATCCTTTCAACAAATTTTACCTTTATGTTGAGTAAATAAGATAATAATCTATATCTATACTAAAATTTTAAAGAGGTAAAGTTTGTTTTTTTTTTGTTTGTTTGTATGTAGGGGGTAATCTCTGGAACTACTGAACCGATTTAAAAATAGTTTACTAATAAAAAGCTACACTATCCCTGAGTAACATAGGCTAAATTCATTTTGATAGTAAAATTTTTTATTTAAATATTTGTAAATTTAGTCGGAAAAAATTCTTAGGTTAGGCCTAGATTGATGAATTACCATAGCAACCAATTGAATAAAATAACAGCTGAAACAGCTGTTTGATCTAATATTTCCATTAACACCTGATTTCACACTTTGAATCAATTATTTGTACTTCTAACTTTTAGGTTAGGTTTTCATTAAAGTGTAGACCTGAGCCTTGCTGGTTCTTTTGACCTTTATTATAACTGCTGTTATGAAATATACGAAATAATTTGATTTGAACATTTGACATTATTTACCATCTTAGCTTTGGGGTTATTATTAATCCTACACCTTTATTACAAAGAAAACATAACATGATTATGTGTATAGAAGGTTCCAACGGGGTTGGCGTGCGGAGCAAGCAGGGGTTTCCTCAGTGTAAAATATAGAGACACCAAGAGTTAAGCCTACACTATAAGAACCAATAAACATAAAAACAAAATACCCAGGCAAACAAATTCAAAATAAATACAATACACACATGTTTTAAAATCGTAATGAGAACTAAGTATTAACATTTTTTTGTAGAAATATTTATTTCTTATTTAGATTATATATTTCAGAATATTGTTGGTTTTTATTTAAAAATACTGTTTCACCATTACATCTATTTCAAATTACATTAACAATCCAGCAATGAAGGGTTAATCGGGTGAAGAAGATTAGTTAAAATAAAATTGACTTCTTAATCTAATTAAAAAATTCCATTATACATTTATTTTTGTTTGGTTATTGTTTTATTTGAAAATTCCTCACCATCTTTTATTATGAAAAATCCAGCTGAACCCAGTCAGGGTTTCAAAATCTCACCCTTATTTTTTCTGCTCGTATAATATAATCTGAATAGTTTCTGTTATAAGTGGTTAGTGAGATGACAGTCCAGTTAGCTGGACAGAATAGGCTACAAGTGTCATTGACTGCATTGCCTTGCTTGCACACTTTCACACTTAGCTACACATCAGCTCAGTTGTATTATGTAACTCCTTGCTTTCTCAAGGCTGTGTAGTATGTCTTCCTAACTCACAATCTGCCTAAATAGTTTTGGTGTCGACCTTCATAACGGTTGATACATACATTGTATATCAGTTTACAGTCAGAAACTAAGGTGGCCGATTTAATTAAAACTATTGCAGTATTGTATACTAATTAATTATAACAAAGTTTTATCGAAATAAATATTTGACTACAGTTTTTTTATCTGAATTTTTTAAACCACTATTGGAAATACCTGGGCGACTACCAATCCAAAAAAGTCGTAGAAGTCCCCAAAAAGTCAAGGTTGTCTAATGTTGCTAAATTTTTTCTGCCTGAAATTTAGTTTTTACCGTATCGTACGAATCACCCATGTAAAACGTGTGGCGACTCTGATTCAAAGTTCAAATCTATTTAAATATTTGGTTCAATTAATCTAGTTCACTTGGAAGAGCCATTCATTTTTTTTATCGATACCTATAATAAATAGTAGAGGTCCTGTGAATCCTAATAAACCAGTTCTTTTACTGTTATCTAGCAAACAAGCTTTTCCAGTACCAGAGAGGGCATTATTTGTTTAGTTTCACAAACTGTTCTAGTTCATATTCATCTATACTTATAAAAGCCAAATACCATTGACTTATTGACTCATCACAGATTCTCCAAAACCACGAGGCCTACAAACATGAAATTTGGCACTAATACTCTCTATAGGCTCTAGACGCGCGCACTAAGAAAGGGTTTCCGAAAATTCGAAATTTTAGAGGGGGTTTTGGGGATCAAAGTTACTAAATCACGATTTATCAAAACCTACCGAATGGATTGGAATGAAATTTAGTATGTAGCTTCCCCTAGGGCCGTAGGTGCTCGCTAAGGAAGTTTTTCAAAAATTTCAAAATTTTAGGGTAGGTTTGGGTGATCAAAGTTACTACAAAAAACCATCGAACGGATTGGAATGAAATTTGGTATGTAGCTTCCTCTAGGGCCCTAGGTACTCACTCGCTAAGAAAGGGTTTTAAAAAATTATAAATTCTAGGGGGATTTGGGGGGTCAAAGTTACTAAAAAGAAACACCGAACGGATTGGAATGAAATTTACTATGTAGCTTCCTCTAGGGCCGTAGGTGCTCGCTAAGAAAGAGTTTTTTTTTTAAATCGAAATTTTAGGGGAGGTTTGCGGGGGTAAAAGTTACTAAAATTCCCCGTAAGAAATACATAGTGTAATATATTTATTGATATAATATATTTTTTGTTAATATACATTTAACTTTGATTTGTCTATCCGTGCAAAGCCAGGTCGGGCCAGCTAGTTGTGGTATAAAACATGTAATTCCTTGTAAAATATTTAGCCAGTACGATTCAAAAAATTGTATTTTTATATCTGTACATTTTCGTAAGACATCAATATATATTTTGATAATTTTGGAAATGAGGTCACCAAATTTCTATTTGAGGTCTCCTTAAAGTCAAGAAATGAAGTTTTAGATCTGAATAGACGCCCTGAAATAATGTTTATTAAAACTCTGCACTCTGATTGATTGAGTTGAGGGTTTTTCTTGTTTTCCTCTTTGTGATTTTGTGTGTCATGGATAGGCGTGAGTAAAATCTGATGATCGGTAGTCAATTACAACTGATGTTGGTGAAATTCGGAAGGCGTAATATAATGGCCACAATACAAATAAATGTAATTTTTACAAAAAACATTTAGTACGGTGTTGTATTTGACAAAAGGTTGGAATTATGTAACACAAAATTGACTTTATTGAGACAAATTCAAATAGAAATATACAGGTGTTTGGAAAAAGGGTTCCAAGAATTCAGGGCGTATTTAAAATAGACGAAAAGTTCCAATAAACATAGGTCCAAAAATGCTTTGTTTTCTGTCTAGCCGCCATTATGTTTTTTGTACGAAATAATTAGAAATGTTTGATTGAGTTCAAACTTGGCATGCAGTTTAACCTAACTATGATCTATCGCAAGAAAAATAAGTGATTATATCCAATCATGCGTTTCAAAACGGAGGCTGTTTGAAAATTTCAAACCTAAATTACTCAAAAACCGTACATTTTAACAATAAATGTCGAGGTACCTTTTTTGTAGCCCTTTTGATTCCCTATCGGATGGTGTGTAATTCCGTTCACAAGTACAGTTTGCAACTGTTTTGTGTTCTATAGTAGTCGTAGAAATAGGACGCTATTCTCTTGCAGACACGACCTTTCTTTGTTTCTCTTTTGTCTTAAATTTATTTTCTTGAGGAAATTTATGGATCCAAGCTGCCATTTGAGAACATTTTAATTTATGTTTCTTGTTTATTTTTCTAATTAGCATGTATTGTGGAATATTTTGGTAGGCTTAGGCCTATCTGTTGCAGCATGTGCTTGTGATTTTTTAAGGTAGATGTATTCTATTTCTTTTGTAAACTCTTATATTAAGACAAATAGACATTAAAAGCATGTACTAAATCTAGACCATAATGTATGTGTAGCCTCCTGGGTTTTGCATTTCAGTGAATTATTAAAGGTACCTTAATTTTCAAAAAAACAAAAGACAATTCAATATTTATCCAAATGGATAACCGGTTTCGATGGTAAAATCGTCATCATCACATCCAAGACATGTTGCTGTTCAGCCAATCAAGAGCGTTGTCCTTTTCAACTGGCACCGTTTCCTTAATAACATATTTATATATTAAAACAAGTAGCTGTTAATTAAACAGTAACGTTGGTATCGGCGCACAAGAGTATATACCGGCTGGTCACTGATAACAGAACATCGTGATAGCAACCGTTAAAACTGGTTATCTGATGGAAAAATTAAGGTAATTAACCTTTAATAATTCATTGAAGCGTGAACTATGTCTTTCCTGCTTTGCTTTTTATCCTTTCCACTCCTTTGTTTTTAATACCACAGGATTCCATTATCTCGGAAAACGGCACTTTAATCCGAATTAAAAATAAAGCGCAGAAGAAAGAGTTTGAACTGTGTGCAGGATTTCCAAATATAGATTTAACCGCCTACTCTGGCAATGCAGAAGCTCTTCCGCTGAATATAGAAGACCTGATTCATAGAGTGAAAATATACGAAGCTTCTAAAAAACAACCATTGGTAACTATGGAAAAAGTACCCCGATCTACACCTCCCGATTCCTTTCTGGAAGAGCAGGTAACGTCCTATCTTTTCCCTGGCTTGTATGCGCATGTATGTTTGTTGTGGCATGTCTTAATTGTAACTAATTTATGTTGTAAGAAATGTTATGCATGATTCTATCGGAATTAAAACTAAAACATTTTGTATATAGGTTTTGCAGGTTACAAGGCAAAGTAACCTAATGTAAAGTTGTATGTACAAAAAAATATATTACCTCCCTCCTCATTCTACAACATTCTTGAAGTTCAATTCAACTATCTACATAAAATATAGAGTTAAGCCCTTAAGTCTGTTGATTTTCAATAAATTAATATTATATAATCAAATACAAAATCAAGATGTTTCAAATAATCAAAAGGGCTACAAAAAAGGTACCTTGACATTTTTTTTTAAATGTATGGTTTTTGAGTAATTTAGGTTTGAAATTTTCAAACCGCCGCCATTTTGAAACACATGATTGGATTTAATCGCTTATTTTTCTTGAGATATATCATTGTTAGGTTAAACTTCATGCCAAGTTTGAGCTCAATCAGTCAAACCATTCAAGAATATTTCGTACAAAAAACAAAATGGCGGATATCTAGAAAACGAAGTGTTTTCGGGACTGTGTTTATATAAACTTTTTTCTTATTTTGACCCATAGAAAACCATTCCCCGAAGTTTGGCTTTTCTTTACTTATGGGACCCAATTTATCTTTATCTAAACAGCTGGTTTTTCGCGGCTTCTAACAAAGATAGAAACATATTTGATTTATTATTTTAAAGGAATGTCTATTTTGTATAATGTGGTGGTTCTAAAACTGTGGTAACATCAATAAATTCTTCCAATATGGCAGCCAAATTGAAAATATCTAATGGAAACTCCTATTTTTTAGTAAGTTTTGGGAATTTAAACACAATTTTCAGATTTTTATATTATTTACATTTTTTATAAACCTAACTGTTTTTGTGCAAATTGTACTTGAAATTTTGATTTTTAGATCTTTGAAAAGCTTTAGCTGCTAGGAGATGAAATATGATTCCAATTTAAAAAATGTTTGAAATTACATGTGTTATCAAGTCACACAGTAAAAAGTACACATTTAATAAAATTATGTTTAAATGACCAGTTTTAGATTGTCGGAAAAATTGAGGAATTTAAAATAGAATTGTTTGTAAAACTTGGTACTTTTATGATGTGAATTTATAAAAACATGTACTGTCAAGCATTTTTTTAAATGGGCGTCATTGTTTTATCCCCCCCCCCCCCAAATATTTAAAGCCTTTGAATAATCTCTATTGCATTAAAACAGTTGGGTTTATAAAATAAATTAAAAAAATAAAAAGTCATCAAATTATGATTAAATTCCAAAAACGTAATACAAAATAGGAGTTGCCGTTAGTTTGTAGCCATATTGAAAAAATAGTTGATGTTATCGCAGTTTTAAAACCACTAAGTCATTACAAAATAGACATTCTTTTAAAGTGTGAGATCAAACAATTTTCCATCTTTGTTAGAAGCCGAGAAAATCAACTGTTCCGATACTTTTTTGACACCCTGTATGTAAATAATATATACATCGATATTACTGTTTTTACAGTTCTTTTTTTGTTGTATTACATAAGAGTGTTGTTTTGCAGTACACTATCAGCTTTCTCAACACTTAAATATAACACAAAACATATTAAGGTCTTCGATCAAGACCATGTGCCCGCATTCAAACATTAATTAAATTTATTAACAAACAGCCAGTCTCAGATGATTTTATAATACATTATGATTCGTATGTGTTCAATTTTGTTTTGTTCAACACCTGAGGAGGACCACAATGTTCAGCGAAACAGCTCTGCAGTACGACTAAAAATAAAATTAAAAATAACAGTTCTTGGTGCATTTATGATGTATGGAATTAAAAACTTGTGCAGATATACAAACAAATTTTTTGAATTAAGCAATCCTATAATCCAATCAGCTTTTCATTGAAGTACATGTTTACAAAAAATTTCCTGAAAAGAACAAAATAGAATTAAATTTAAAATATAAGTTTTCTCCTTATTATTGTTGTTTGTATGTTTTCGATTGTAGTGAAGTAAATTGAACAAATAAATTATATACTTTCAATAAAAATTCCTTCTGAAGTTTTCTTTAAAAAAATTACTAAAATTTTTCCATACGCCAAGAACATTTTTTATCTTTATATTTGTAAAACTGCAACAAAACTCTGTAACAGATTTGTTCCTGATTTTTTTTAAGCCTAATCCTTAGTTTTAGGCTTAACTCGTTTTGTCTTTTTCTCAAAAATTATAAAAACAACATTTCCCACTAAAAAATAACTATTTTATTGCATCTACGTTCTTCTAACATGAATATTTAAAGTTTTAAATTTATTTTTCTTAATTACTTTGTTAATTAAATGTTTACTACAGGCGTTCTTGTTTTATTTATATTAAGTTGTGTTATTGAATTTACAGGAAAACCCAGGGAAAATTATGATAAAACGAGAATATAACAGATCGGATAATTCATCGCCTGCGGCCAAGAGAAAGAAAAAAACACCGGTTTCAACTTTAGATGTTGACTACTCAAAACAGGAAACCACAAACGGAGATGATACAAGTATAGAAAATCATACGTTCAGAAGAACACCGGGATCAAATCTTTTAGATAGACCAGCTAATGTTACAAGACCGGTAAGTTACGATTGAATAGTTGTTTGTTCATAATAAAATGTTTTGTTCCAGGGTTGAAATGAACAAGAATAATAACATTGTGAAAAATGATATTGCTAAAACCCTAACTGTATCTTTTCCATATAGTAGATACAGCAGACATGAAAAAACAAGTGTAGCAATAAACGTTTTAAAAGACATGACATACATTTTGGAAAACTAAACAAAAGAGATCATACATTTTAATCAAATATATTAAACTAGGGGAAACCCCTGCGTGCTCCGCTTGCCAAGCCTGTTGGAACCTTCTACACACATAATCATGTTATGTTTTCTTTATAATAAAGGTGTAAGATTAATAATAACCCCAAAGCTAAGATGGTAAATAATGTTAAATGCTCAAATTATATATTTTATAACAGTAGTTATAATAAAGGCAGGGGCGGCCCGAGGTATAACGTGGCCGCGGGTGGCTCCGCAACACGAATGGGGGGGGAGGAGCCCTCCGCAACATGGGTGTTGTCGGTAAACTTTGTGAATATAGTTTACGACAAGAGATAACAAAACCAACAACACAAATTATTTGGCACAAAAGAGTAAGTTTTTGTTTCGTCAGTTGCAGTTTTACCAATTAAAATCAACCAACACAAATTATTTATAAACTTAAATATATAAGAGAAATAAAATACAGCAGTACGATATAGTAACGAATCCCCACTTTATTTGTTCACATATTTACATTCAACTTTGAGTCAAGAACACTTGAGTGGGATGGCAACATTGGCAATTGAGAATGAATTGTTAAATGAAATGGACACTGTGACTTGCTGCTTAAGGAGTTTTCAAAAGTAAAAGCCAGGAAAATCCACTTGATATTCTTAGTTTGATTCTAAAGACATGATTTTTATAATTTTATTGCAGTTGAACATCATTATATATGATATCATATAAATTGTAATGTAATTATAATTTTTGTTTGTAAGGTTTTTGTGTTTTGTAATAAGTTACCTTTCAAATTTGGTCAAAATTACAATTTTATAAAAAATGATCTGATTGGTTAGTAGATGAGTTATGAAGGGGGAGAGGGAGGGTCGCCAAAAAGTGGTTTGCTTGCACTTGAAAAATATCTAGGGCCGCCCCTGAATAATAGTTAAAAAGAACCAGCAAGGCTCAGGTCTATATTTTAAAAACCTAACCTAAAAGTTAGAAATACAAAAATAATTGCTTCAAAGTTTGAAATCAGCTGTTCATGGAAATATTAGAGCACACTGCTGTTTTATCTGTTATTTTATTCAATTGGTTGCTATGGTAAAAATGTAAATCCATGTGTTGGTTCATCAGTCTAGGCCTAACCTAAGATATTTTTTTCCGACTTAATTTACAAATATTGAAATAAAAATTGTTTTTATCGAAATGAATTATAGCCTATGTTACTCAGGGATAGTGTAGCATTTTATTAGTAAAACTATTTTTTCAATCGGTTCAGTAGTTCCAGAGATTACCCTCTACATACAAACAAATTTTACCTCTTTATAATCTCTATATATTAGTATAAATACAGAGTCATTAAGGCAAAATTGTATTATTGTACATTTTAAAATTCTCTCAATTTTTCATTGTCAGTAGGCCTATATTTGTCAATTAACAGAGCCTCAAACTTTTATGATTCTATTAAAATAGCAATAATTCAGACCAATAGCCCAAAACAGACGATGCACGTTCACGAAGCTGACATGATAGAAAGAATCAAATGTATATTGATACAATATAAAATTTAACCTAAAAATTGTAAACATAAAATGAAATAGTTCACATAGTTGTTGTAGTGCTGACAATTGATGGACGAAATCAGCTGTTATATGTTAACGAATAAATCAGACAATACATCCTTGCACATGCGATATTCTCTTTTGTTACTCACGTACAGATGTACGTACACACATTTGCTTTTACAGATGTTGCTAAATTAAACCAGTGAAATATGTCGGCTCACAAACACAACATACACTGCATGAATGTAAAACACATTTTCCTGCAAAGTAAGTTTCTCTAACACCACAGGCTTTGGTAAATCATTGCAGTACTCTCGTAGATGAAGGGTGAAGGAATATGTTTTTAGCAATATTTTTTAGAAACATTTTAAAAAGTACAAATAAGTGGTGCCACAAAATTCTTTAAAATGTAGTGTCGATAGTCATGTTGTGTATTGAATAAAACTCTTTTAAACAATACTTAAACAATTAAAAGTATTTAATTTTAGGATGTCAAACTTTGTAACAAATTTGAGTAATTTCAAGTTAATACTTTTATCCGTTATGGAGAAATTTGACCCTATCAGAGAGACAAACAAGTAATCCTTTAGCGGTTCTGTTTAGGGCGCTCCACCCCCTGCTCGCGGTGACTCATGGCCAAGCAAATACAAATAGATTATTGTACACACTCTGATATTTACACAGAAATAGCGATTGATTAGGACAGAGGCACTTGGATTGGGGTAGGGTGATCAGGGTAGCGGTGGTCTATACGTAAAGTAAGACAGAGCTCGAAGTAGACACGCACCATCCCCAATAATTGGAATTACGGCATGTCTTGGAATTTCACCATCAATATTTAAATAATCAATAGTCAACATTTCAAACAAATTTTGATCATGCCAACTAATAAAGAAAACAGTACAATATTGTAACACCAGATGTTTAAATTATACAGTAAGCTTTTGCCTTTGAATTTTGTTTGCTTTTATATAACCTAAAAAAGCTGTTGATTGTAAAGAAAAATCATTACCTGATTCTAAATTTGCTAAGATGGTTGCTACGGTAATAAATTTACATACTTTCAAGGAAGTATTTTGGTTCAATATAGGCCTAACCTAAAATTGTGTTAAGATTTTATCCAAATCAGTTGTTTTATTTATAATAGGCGGATTCATGCAACCTGTGTTAAATGCTTAATGTGTTATCATGTTAAATTGCTATTTGAATTTTGAGTGAAGGACCTCTTGTTCTAATGTGCTAAAGTGTTATTTGCTAAAGTAAGGTTATCTTTAACTTTAGGCTATTTTTTTTATTATTCTTGCATTTCTGTTGCCGTAGGTCGGCTGAGGGTCGAATAGTAAATATGCGCCGAAACTGTAATACCCTACGCACTTTATAATTTGTGAATTATATTTCAGATAAATTAAGGCCTCATTTTCTGCATGTTTTGGAAACATATTTTGTGATTTCGTGATCTAGGCTAAATGGCTAAAGTTTAGAAATACGCCTTCTTACCATATTCTTTAGTTTTTAAAAGAGATTTTTTCCCTACTTAATAAGTAATGTATATATTACATTTTTGTATATTTATAACAAGATTAAGGCCTCTTTTTGGAAACATATTTGTGCAAACAAAATCAAATACACAGAAATGTTCTCTGTACTTTTCTGAACACGAAAATGTATGTCAAACTTCATCGGATTCTCGGAAATTAAAGAAAGAAGATGTTTATTTTCCTTGCTCCATCGTTTCCCCAATTTCTTCCGAATTCTCTTCACGGATTCGAAATTATTATTATTTTCCATCGCAAAGAAGCAGGTAAAATACAATTATAACAAACTACCTGTTGTTGATTCCTGAAAACCTCAAATTACCTTCCCCAAGAGTTTTACGTCGTTAACACTGGTTTAGCAGACCCCAGAGCGTGCTAAAGTCGAGTGTGCTATCAACTCTAAATGGCACACTTCTGTCAAACGAGTTTCTCGATTTTAACACACTTAACATATTTAGCACAGGTTGCATGAATCCCCCTAATATTGTATAAACTGTAGGTCCCGTCTTCATTAGCCTTAAGTGCAAAACAGCAGGACGTTAACCCCCCCCCCAAAAAAAAATATATATATATATATAATATGTTGGCTAATAACAGATGTTTGAATTATAATACAGTAAGTCTTTTTTGTAAATATTTGTTTCCTTTTATTTTCTTTACCTAACCTGAAAATGCTGTTGGTAGTGAATAATAATAAATACATTTTTAATTTGTTAAGTTGGTAATGAATGTAAATACATTAAACAAACATGTGTTGCTAAGCTTTTGTTTCAATCAGCTGCTTTATCTGTTATAGGGCTGAACCGATTATTTTCAATATTTTTACTTTAAAATAAAAATTTAGCAAAATCCTTTCTTAATGTGCATCTATGGCCCCATAAGAATATTCCTTTAAATTTTCGTATTTGTATCTCCACTGCGAATTAGTTTTTGCGCCATGTTGATTCTATGTCATTCAGTCAGGGCAAAGCCTCTTATAAATATAAATGGCTCTAAAACGGTAACCCATCAAAAATCATTGTTCTTAACTACTATAACATTTTGAACTAAATATTTTGGTAGTGTTTTTAAAAAAAAAAAAATAATTATTGTTATAGAAAATAAGTAAAATAATTTATCTATTTCTAGTTTTAAACGCCCCAGTGTTGTTCCTTTTTTATTTCTGAATATTTTTGTTTAACATTATTTGATTTAAATGAACAAAATTTATAGTACAAAGTAGGCCTATAATAATATATTTTTCTGACCTAGCTATTTGCACGCATTTTGTTAACCGTCTGTTAAATTTGTCTGTTATTAGGAAACACCACCATTAGACCTAGAAAGTGTATCTCAGACGTTGAAAGAAAAGAATATATTACCGTCAAACCTAAAGTTTGGTTTCTTAGGATTAGGAATTATGGGTTCAGGCATTGTGAAAAACCTTCTCAACTCAGGGCATTCTGTCATAGTGTGGAACAGGACGCCGGAGAAGGTAAGTTTTTAACTTTTAATATTATAAATGCGTACAACTTAAAAATGTATAGTTATTATTTTAAAACGCTTCTCTTATAGATTTCATATCAAAGCCTCCATCATGATAAAACTGACTAGTATTCAACTGCCAGGATGTAAAACTGTTTCTCATCTAAATGATTTTGAATGGTTTAAAGTGGAAACAGATTAATGGTATTTCAGAATTTAAAAAATTTAAATAGCTCACTACATTCGAAGTTTAATTGCCTTTGTATAATTTATGATGAAAAAATCTGCTTTATTGTGGAAGCATGTACGCGCTGAATTTGTGTTCCTAATCGAGTGTTTAGCACTCTGGTGGTTATCACATCAACTTGTTGCTTGCGGAGGTATACTAGATAAATAAAATATTTGTTAATTTTGAATATGTGAGACAATGCTGTGTTTAATCACACATTTAAAGGTTAAACGCGCACTTTCGATATCACCACCGCTGTCCCGCGCCGGAAACAACCTTTTATTCCATAATATCCGTTCCCATGCTTGGAAGTTCCAGAATATTTTCTTACTTATTTCTCAGTAGCCTATATAACAAATCCTAGAAGGTGGTTGACGACTATATATTTATTTATAAGTGTTGCTGTCATTTCAATATGCCATTAACGTGTGCAGCATTTAACTGCAGCAATCGTGCTATGAAAGGCAGCGGGATTACTTTTCATCGGTAAGTCAACAATTTTACAACTAACTTACAAATAGGCCACTTTCTGCCTGTAAAATAATAATAAATCATAGTTCAGCTTGTTAATACAATCAAATTCATTTTATATAACAAAGCGTCGCGTCAGTTCACTGAAGTTGTAAAGGCTGAACTGAGTAGTGCGAAGCTATTTGGTCGAGTGCGGGAAACGTTGTTACCATCTCTACAGAACAAATAAATAATTTTATAAAAAAATGTTTGGGATAAAAATCGTGGATCAACTAATTATCTACAACTTTTCCGCTGGAAGTTTCTTTTTAACCCAAAAACAAAAAGGTTTACGCTTAGTGACTTCTTCGTGTCACACTTTCAAAACACTAAATATTTTTCATTACTACAAATCAAATAAATTACCAAACTACAAGAAGTTTATACTGTTAGATTCCGCAATTCATGCAGATAAATAATATATAAATTTTATTCTAATTACATGAATCTGGTGAGGCGAAAAAGCGTGTAAACGATAGGGCGCACTTTGCTGAAATCCACTGAGCGGCCGTGAGTGACTACCGTTGGTTGGGGGTAAAGACCGTTTTCTTAAACACAGCCCGAGCGTTCCAGGTGTATTAATAGAGTTCTATGAGGTTACGTTAATAACCCTCTAGTTTCCGCCTTTATGAAGCTGCCCTATATTTGTTAGCGGAAGAATGAAACGCACACAAACTCAATGCTAGTAGTGTACAGCTCTTCCACTTGGAGAACTGTGGTCAACTCGGAAATATTTTTTAACTCCTGCCGAGCCTTGACGAGTTGAATCTTTGTAGGTTTTTTTACAACAACTGCTATAAGAAAGATCTTATTTGAGTGTATTTAAAAAGGTAATAATAAGTGGCTTGTTGAATAATGTAAACTAAGCTGTGACTGATAGCATTGGTGGAGGAAAGGAGGTGTTGTAACCTTTTTTTTCGACAGTAATTTACATATTTGCCCCTGTTACTCATCCTTCTACTTTAGTCACTGTGCAACATTTAATCAATCAAAGCTCATGCTTCCTTGGTCGAGTTATTTGGAATATTGGACAAATAATAGAGTTCTCATAATGATTCCAAGTGAGAAATATTCTTACCTTGAGGGTGAATTACTTTTAGCAATTAAATTGGTGATTAATAACCACATTGATTGTACGTACCTAAATTGATATCATTATTGTTTAAAAAAAATCCTATTGGTGTCTATCTAATTAGGTCGTATGTAGAAAACTAGAACAAATAGATTTTAGCAAAGTAATTGATTGTCAATCAAATTGGTGATTAATAACCACATTGATTGTACGTACCTAAATTGATATTATTATTGTTTAAAAAAAATCCTATTGGTGTCTATCTAATTAGGTCGTATGTAGAAAACTAGAACAAATAGATTTTAGCAAAGTAATTGATTGTAGGTAAAAAAAAACTAAAGCGTAAAACAAGTTGCAAAGATGGAACACTTTTTCGAGACTTCGGCTCGTGTTTTTTTAAATACTCAAAATATGTCACGTTGCTGTCACGCTAGAAAGTTCAAAAGCTGTTCAACTCTTTGGCGCCACCAGAAGTTTTCTACGATGTCTGTGAGTGCATATATTGTGTCCCCAGACAGACAGACACGGACGCAAATTTTTGTATAGCTTTATCGTGTTCAGAAACCTCGAAAACGTTGAGAAAAGTCATAAAAAGTGGGGGTAATATTTTTAGAATTTCGCAAGATTTCAATACTTGGCATTTTAATGAGAGACGAATTAATGTACATTTTCTATGATAACGTTACCCAACACATCCATACTGTATTACACTACTTGAGTTAGCAATTATATTTTAGTTGCGCATTAAATAAGGGACAGCAACGAACCAGCAACCTTTTTATTTCTGCTCCAGCAAAAGAGAAAGCAACCAGCGGCTCCAGCACTTCACTTTATATCCAAACAGTCAAACAGTGAGGTTTCTTGCAGCTGAGCGCTTTGATATTGCCTCATTTAAAACCATTTTATAAATCTATCTTTTGTAATTGCGTGGTAAGAAAAAACTAAACATTCTTTATAAAATTGCGGATTTGCCTTGCGATTATTAATTTTTTATTGTGTAAGGAAAAAAAATTCAAACTTGGTACTTTAAAAATGTCAATTACATAACAAATGAACGGGGTAAAAAAAATTTTACGGATGCGTATTATGATTGAGGTTAAAATGCGACCTTGTAAATTGTTTTTTGATACAAAATAAACGAATAAATGGTTTTAAATTTAACATTGCTCTTACGGGATAAAAAACCAAGGTGGCCGCCACTACAGCAGTCTTAACTTGAATCTTCCTATTAAATTAGGAAAAGTAATTTGTAATGCCTAAAAATCATTTTAAATCCCCTATCTGTGGTTGTGTACTACAATATGAAAATATTTCTAGCATTTCATCCAACTGTATTGTAAAGCAATTTTATCCTCACTTATGAAATCTTTAAACCTTGTAGCTCCTTTAGCTTATCTTTCATGATAAAATTTTAAAAAAGAAAAAAACTCCGAAAGCCGAGTTGGACAATTTTAGTGTAACTTGGTAAATTTGGTATTGTATACAGTAATCCCTCGCTATTCGCGGGGATAGGTTCCGACAAATTGCCGAGAATAACAAAACCGCGAAAACGGGAAAGGGGGGTTATGTTCTTGTCATTTAGAAAATTTTAAAACATTTTTAACTAATACCTATAGTTAATTTATTTACATAAGATGTAGGCAGTCGTTGTTATACGCTGTCCGGCTTTACGCGATTTCACTTTTACGCGGTAAAAAAAGTCCTTGAAAGGTTTAGTATTTGAGCTGAGTTGTTTGGAGTGTGGACTACAGTTGATAATTTTATAAGTTATTGGAACGTTGTTTGTCATCTCACTCTCCCCTCAAGGTCAGTGCTCTCATAATGATACCTTTACCCATCCCTACTTGCTCTTTTATTGTCTATTTTTAGAACTTAGTCATGTCAAGGTATCAAACTATCGTTCGCTGTCTAGTAGCTAAAATATTGGTTACCACTGTTACGAGTGATAAAACGTAGTAAAAACTTAATTTCTTTCAAAATATTTAGTTGTAATTTTAATTACACTGTAATTCTTTAAAATTAATTAGACTTGCTGTACACTAAATTGATGTCTGCAACTAAATCACAGTATGCCATTGACCTTCATTTGCACAAGTCCACTTTTATTCACGCAGGGATGTATTGTAGGGAAATCCCATCTTGTATTATGTTTTGTTGTATTTGCGAGTGTTTTGCCGACGTGGTATTTATACAATGTTATTAAATTCGTACAATAATAATTACAGTGCTACACTATAATAATTTACGTATTTTGCATGTACTTTATTACTATTTATATGGTATTTTTTCTTTTTTTAGCGATCACGAATAATAAAAACCGTGAATACCAAGTCCGCGAATGTCTAGGGATTACTGTAACATTGTGATATGAAACCCTTCCTTAAATATAAATTACTGGCCCATAATTTTGATTAATTATTTTTCGATAATTTTGTTAAAAAATTATAAATTAAAGAGTAAAATTTTGTTTTTAATATCTATGAAACATACTTGGCTACATTATTTTGGGAATATTTTTTTTACCATACACAACTTTCAATATCCTCCTTTATGCTTTGAGATTTTTATCATAAAATCCAAAGTTAAAGAAAGTTATACATTGCATATTTCAAAAATGTCATTCTGAGATTGCCGTAAATCAATATACTGGTATCATTTGCTTTTCTCAATTAAAATTGTATTTTATTGATTAAATTATTATAGGTAGGCTATAGTTTATGAAAGTTTTTGTCCAACACGATTGTGTGACAGGTAACCACCACCTTATACAACAATAACCACTTTATCTATGTTGATAGTGGTCACAATTTATAGTTAAAGGGGGTAGCCAGTTTGAACCTAAAGCCTTGTTCGTACGACCTGCCGTCCATAAGGCCTCCCATCCACCAGATAACTGGTCGTGGGAACAGCTTGCCTGTTTATGCCTGACGTCCGTGGGTTCCCGTACAAAATGGGAAAGGCCTGTGGCCCGAGTTAAGACGGGCGTGGTGTTAACCTAACCTACCACAGGACATGGGCCATGAGAATTGTCCCATCTGATAATACACAGGCGATACACTGTCCGTGTACCAACACTGGGCCGTCTGTGTCCTGCGAAAACACTGGCTGTGGGAACAAGGCTTAAGGCAGTCTGTTAGTAACCCAAGGTACACTCGCTTGCCTATAAGTTCGGGCAGAGGAATAGATTGTTTTACTTTAATACATGCTTTGAATGTAGTCAAGCTCCAGGGGTAATTTTATTAATGTAGTGTTAGAATGAAGATCCTATATGCTCAACAAATCTACATTATGTAAAACGATCTTGGTGGTGCATTAAAACCACCTGATTATATCTACTCTGGGTCATTCCGCATCAAATCACCCAATGAAAAATAAATTCTGAACCTCTATGTCTAAGATTTACAAGATTTTTGGTGTATTAGTTATACACCCTAAATACATTACAAATACATTTTTTCATATTTTTTAATTGAATAATTTTATAATATTGATTTTTGTAAATTGCGGAAAAAGCCCATTTTCACAATCTTTTGGATCACAGAAATGCTTGTAGATTCACAACTGATGGTGCTAGAGAGATGTTTGATATCTCACTTTAAAGCTTATTGTATGGGCTTTCATTTGATAGGTAACATGGCAACCTACAATAAGCTTTAAAATGAGCTAGGTTGTGAATCTACAAGCATTTTTGTGATCCAAAACATTGTCAAAATCGGCTTTTTCAGCAATTTTCAAAAATCGATATTAAAAAAACTATTGGGGTTTTTTGGCCAAAAAGGATGTTTTTCAAAATGTTTCAAAACCATTTTCGTGCATCTATACAGGCCTAATTGACATGTTTGGTGCAAATTTGTTCGAAATGCAAAAAATTCTTAGGTTAAGCCTAGACCGATGAACCAATACATATTTCTTGAATGTATTTACATGCATGACCATAGCAACCAGATGAATAAAATACCAGATAAAACAGCTGTTTTCTCTAATTTTTCCATTAACACCGGATTTCAAACTTTGAAGCAAATTATTTGTATTTCTAACTTTTAGGTTAGGTTTTTATTAAACTGTAGACCTGTGAGCCTTGCTGGTTCATTTTAACCTTTATTATAACTGCTGTTATAAAATATAAGAAATAATTTGCTTTGAACATTTAACATTATTTACCATCTTAGCTTTGGGGTTATTATTAATCCTACACCTTTATTATAAAGAAAACATAACATGATTATGTGTATAGAAGGTCCCAACGGGGTTGGCGTGCGGAGCACACAGCGGTTTCCCCTAGTTAATAATAAAGATGTATTTAAATGCATTCCTGACCCTTATCTCCATGTCATCCTTCTTTGCCGAAGTTCTGCTATGCCACCAAGCCAATTTATCATTTCACTAATATTCTTGATTCTACTTGCAATTGATGCAGCTTCTCAATCTGTCTTCTACTTTACCTCCAGCATCATTCACAATGTAAGTCAACAACAGTCAATAACTTGCAAGGTCAAACAATTATTATAAAAGTTGATTAGAGGTGGTTCCATAAAGGACAATATTGATTTATTGTGGGGTTTATGTACAGCCTTCTAAGTGGACATGGATAAAAAGAATGAAAATAAAGGTGAGGTGTAGAATAAAGGTTTTTGAACGGGTATTTAATAATTTCCATTTATAGCGACTTGTCAGGTTATTACACTACTGGTAAATTACATCACTATGGGGGGGGGGGGGCTTTGGACAACTTGAGATCCAAACCCATAAGCATTGAAAACCCAACATAGAGCATTTATATAAAATGATAATAATTTAACACACTGGATGGAAGGTAGATTTAGATGATTATGTGAACATTATAATAGAATTATAAATATATATAAATTTTTCTTAATGCATTACATACACTATTTTAGAAGTTTTTAAAATCTACATTTTATATAATCGTAGGCCTAATTAATCTTTTTATTATGCCAGCCCCTAGGATATTTTTAGAAATATTGCAAATGTTAAGGCTCGGCTTCCTAAATTCAAAACGGCAAAGTTGGCAACCAATTTCAATGTTAAAATAACCTAACCATACCTTCACTTTTATGCATATTTTTATGTTATTTTTGTCAAAAAACGAAAACTGTAGTTTTTTTCTTAAAGATTGTGGGTATTGATTGCTAAGGTTTTTTTGCAATATCTTTTTTTAGAACTGAGTAAAAAAATAATAATAAAGTTTATTACTACTATTTATATCATACGTTTATGAAAAGAATAAAACTGTTTTTGAAAATGTATTCACCAATCAACATCCGCATATGACAGTACTTAAAAATGAAACCAAATTTTGAAATTTATTCCACAAATTATCGGAAAAAATGACTGTAGCATTGCTCTTTTGGGAATCAGATTCAATATGGCGGACATATTTCCCCTTAGGTAGGAAAAATTACAGTAAGGTGTATAAATTGGTTTTGTTTTAAGGCGCGTAGTCTTTCAGTTGCTATTCGATAAACATCCCTGGCTTTACTAAATGTGAACTTCCAGGCGATGATAAACGTTCAGGTTTTTCGCCCTGAAAAAACTTAATTTGTCAAATATGGCGTAGTAATTTATTATTATTTTGGTAATAGTCAAAGAAACCATTTATTTCCATTATCTGACAAAAGGCTGGGAAGGAAAAGTACTCAAAAATAAAAAAAGAGATGAGTGCTACAGCATAAATAATTCGACCACGCAGCTGAACCGCTGACGTGAGTTGAGCAAATTTCCAAAATTAAGTTTATAGACCGATATTTTAGGGTTTCGACCAACAATTTGGGAAATAGGTCTATTCACGACGGTGCTGAATAGCTGCAAAATGGTTCGCACGCCATTCCGCATATTGGGAGTATCTTCAATAACACAAAGCATTGCGTGCTTCGCACGCCATTCCACATATTGGGATTGTCTTCAATACACAATGCATTGCGTGCTTCGCACGCCATTCCACGTATTGGGATCGTCTTCAATACACAAAGCATTGCGTGCTTCGCACGCCATTCCACATATTGGGATTGTCTTCAATACAAATTGCATTGCGTGCTTCGCACGCCATTCCACATATTGGGATTGTCTTCAATACACAATGCATTGCGTGCTTCGCACGCCATTCCACATATTGGGGTTGTCTTCAATACACAATGCATTGCGTGCTTCGCACGCCATTCCACATATTGGGATTGTCTTCAATACACAAAGCATTGCGTGCTTCGCACGCCATTCCACATATTGGGATTGTCTTCAATACACAATGCATTGCGTGCTTCGCACGCCAAACCTCGTATTAGGGGTATTTTCAACACACAAAGCATTCCCACGGTAGAATCCACCACATGGCTTTGAACCGGGTACTTCTATGGTATTTCACGTTTTGATCGATTTTGGGGAAACCAAGCGAGCTATAAGGTCGCGTAAAAAAACAAAATGTGCAGAATAACATCTTACATTTATATTTTTAGAAAAAACTCTAAAAAAAATTCATTCTCTTAGTAAAAATCTCAAAAAATAGTTACTTCCGGTCAAAAAACTTACTTCCGGTTGTTGGATTTTTTTGGCTAACGAACTCGTCCGAGCCACTTACACAACCAACACGTGTACCAAATTTGGACCAAATCGGACTTAAAATGCAACCGCTAGAGTGCGAACACATATATACCCGACCTTAGGTCTCACCATAAGGGCCACTGCAATAGCTCATTTTTCCTATGGAAATTCGCTAAAAAGAGCTGTCATTTGAATAAGACCTACACTATGCTCATGTTGTGGTTCTGTGTATCAAACTCTCTTATTTTGATTAGTTTCTCATGATTTAACGACATGCTTAAGTTTTTCTTTGTTAAAATAAAAAAGTTCATATAAACATAGGTTCGGAAATGCTTAGTTACCCACCATTTGGTTTTTTTTTACAAAATACTTAAGTTCTTTGGATGTAGGAAATATATTGAATGCAAGTTTTGAAAACATATTTGGTGTTACATCTTTCACATATGTACAACAAACCAAAACGTTTTTCATATATTTTCAAAATGGCGGCCGTAAAATATCTCAAAAACCCTTTCCCTTTTTAATGACTAACATAATTTTTTTAAATATTATTTGTGTAACTTTAAAAAAATATATATCTCA
>JAGFPH010005060.1:76951-105055 GCA_018207615.1 Philaenus spumarius | reverse complement strand
AAGAAAGAGAAAAAAAATAATGAAAAGTTCTGTCAAAATAGTGAGTGCGTTTTTGGGAAAAGTTTGTATGTAAGATTCGACGAAAACTGATAAGTCGCTGCGCCCGACGTTGAATTTATATTAAATAAGAAAAATATATGGAAAGTAACCACGCTAACTGCGAACCAGAATATGTTAGCGTGTGTAATATTAATTGGAAAGTAACCACGATCTGACCTACCAGAATATGTACCATCCTCAAAGGGAACAAACAAAATGGAAAGCGTACTGAGTCAAAAATGGGGTGGTACATACATAAAAAAAAGATGATAACTCCTTCTAAGAATAATAATCTGTAGCCTTACCTTATTTTGGAAAGTTTTTTAAGAAACACCTGAATTAGCTATTTACAGGAAATGCCAAACAAATACAATTCACTTAATAAACAATTTGTTTATTAAAATATTATTTTAAATTAAAATACAAAAAATTATACGCCCTTAAATAATAAAAGAATTTTAAATTGACATGCCCTTAAGTACAATTGATTTTGAAAGAAAATATTTACGATATATATATTAATTAATTATGTTCAAAAAGAAAAACCCTCCCCCAAACAAAATTTGAAAAACCCTCCCTGTTTACAGTAAAAAAAAAATACAAAATTACGAACTAGTAGTGTTTACAAATTTACAAAATTGAATACATTCACCATGGATTTGATAATAATTTTATATCTATGGCCAAACTTAATACTAGGTAAAAGTTAATTAATAAAAAAAAATATGAGACGTCTCTCTATAAAAAAAAGGTATATAAATTTTTCTAATGTGCAGCCCTTAGCGCTAAGGTCCGAAATGTGCTATAGCTTGCTCCTCCCAATTATTATTATAAAAAAAAATATTATTGTAGCCTTTTTCAACTATGTAAGCCTTTATTAATTTGATATCATTTTTAAAGTAACAGACAGTTCAAAATTCTAGTAACACTCAGAAATGTTTTCATAATAGCTGGTTGTTATTGTTCGAAGATGGAAGACAAAACTTGTAGGAAGTTAAACCCATGCGATACTTAAACCAGTGATGTTCACTATAAGAAAAAAAAACACATGTTTTAGTACATGGCTAAAAACATGTATAAAGTTGCATAACTATTTCATGTATGAAACTGTAATTTAACCTCGTGTATAGAACTGTATTGTATTTATAGGCTTACAAAGAAATATTTAAAACAGAGCTTTGAATACACACTATTACACCTTTATAAGGCTTAAAAAGGCTTCTAAATCTTATAATGCAAACAGTTTAAGGCTTTTGGCTACGTAAAGTAAAACAGATAAGCTCTGTAAAATATAGGCTATGAAAAAAAGAAGTTAAGTTATGACATAAAATATACTCTTCAAGTGTAGATAAATGTTACAGTTAAATTCACACAATACATATTATTATAGCTAACTCAGGGTGTAATTTAGGTTTGAACTTTACCTGGTAGAAGATAGATGGATATCTTAGCCGTAAGACATGTTTTGTAACGAAGTAGGCCTTAGACAAGGTCGGACAGTTTGCCTTGAAACGCCATAAAAAAAAACACTTCACAATAATAACTTTAAACAACTCACGAACGCATATTAATAAAACTTGCTTACTGATGGTTAATTATACCAAGTCGGTATTACATTTAAATAGCTTCGGTTTAGTCTAAGAGTTGATCGTGTTGTTACTCTTACATTACATAGTCAAGGCTACTGCAGAAGAATGAATAATCAAGAACGACCGGCTTAGTACCTACCCAGGCAGCTAACAGCTGTTGAGAGTGGCAGACTGGTCTTACCTACAATGTTGCCAACATGAATTGGCCTTGGCGCGCGAATTCAAAGTTACCTGATTTGGATTTATGTTTCTACAAACGCTACAAATGTACAATCGTATACGAGGACCTTTTATACAAATTTAATCATACCATATACAAAATATAGTCTAGACCCTTACCTACATTTCTAAGATGAGTTTTTATATTTAGAACCAGGAGACCGAGCTAAAGCTCGATTATAAGCAGGGCCTAGTTCGCTCACGTCAATAACTATTATTGCAAATTTCCGTGAACATCGTTTATGTTAGGCCTATAACATTAAACAACTAAATAAAGGGTATGTTTATTTAGCAGAAGTATTCGTTGCCATGGTAACTATAAATAGATACAACATTAGGCTTACCTCTAATAAAATACAGTTTAAAAAAACAGATGATTATTGTAATGGCATTGAAAACATTTGCATCAGCTGTGCTTCGTTTAAAAGAAAACAGATGATTATTGTAATGACATTGAAAACATTTGCATCAGCTGTGCTTTGTATTGTTTAAAATGGACATATTTCACTTCTTAATTTAATAAGAAGACGTAGAAAACGAATTTTCCCAGACTGGTGACCATTTCCAATCGATTTCTCTTGGCCAAAAGCCCCATATAAAATCAAAAAATCAAAAATCCTTAGACGGAGATTCCAGATCCATTTAGCAGACAGACAATTATCTCTCGCTTTAGAAGATAAGATAAATATTATGTTTAACAAAAATAAGAAAACTTAAAATAAAACGTTTTTCCAATTTAAGAAAAATTTATAAAAGTTTGGTATCATTAAAAAGTTGAAACTTTCTTCTTTTAAATTACACCTTTGAAATGACAATTGAATTGACTATTTGTAATTTTTATCTCATTATAGGTAACAAACATAGCCTCTTTAAACACAAATTCAAAATACTATAGAATAATGTTCGACTTCGTATCCAATCCTTCCCTACCAATTACTCTGGGCTTAAAATTTCAAAAAGTCATTTTCACAAATCTGGAGCATTCAGGAGTGTGAGAAAATGTATAATCACAGAATGTAGACTTTTTTCCTGATTCATTTCTAAAAAGATGCAGTAAACCTATATCGATCAGGATACATCTCAAAATTCAGTAATTTTTTTCTAATTTCTCTGGTCTAACTCTCTTACGTGATATTCCAAAAATATCTGATTTAATTATGTACTTGAAAATAACAGGAATAACAGTAAAGTTTATAATAAATCAATCAAAGAACTAGGAAAATGTACACACATATTTGCGTGTATCTTTTTTCCATTCCCAACGAAAATTTGTTATATAAATTTTGAGTTCACCATAACGTTTATTCTGAGACATCATTATTGAATTTATTTTATTTCGAAGAACAGTAATTATAGAATTTTAGTACTTTTAAAATACCGCATGATACGGTGAAAACATCCCGGCGGCACTAAATCGATAAAGTTAGATTTAATTAAATTTACATTATTATACTGTAAGTCAAAGTTTAGCATCAGATGACATATTTCATTAAGTCTGCCTTATTGGCTTGGCTCGGTGGTTAGGCCGGGTTGTGTGCAAACGAAGTTTTCAACTTTAATAAACTTTACTTGTCTTCAAGGCTATGTTGGATTAAATAAACGTCACGTGGTACAATTTGTTTTTCTTCGATGTATGAACACTCTACACTCATTATTTGAATCTATTCTACAAGGTGACATTGAATTCACTGTCATGATTATTAGTTTGTATGTGCAAGCTTGTGGCCGTGGCTTATGTTTACGTTTATCTTGTCCTTCTGTAAAATTTGGCAGCAGACAAGTACATGGGAGAATAGTAATTCTATCATATTTATGAGGTACGTTTTGCACGAAGTGGCCTATAATACTGATGGTGTATGACCATTTTTTGATATAGGCATGCCATTTTCTTGTCCGTAAAAAAATCATTTCAACCTTGTCTTAATTTGAACGATTCATTTGTAAAAAGGCAAAACTGAGTAGTGATTACTATCACAATAACAGGAACAATATTAGGAAGTTATTGCTGACCTAACAGTACATGAAAAATGGTACTTACGCATACAGTAGAAAAGATAGGAGCACAGGTTAAGGGTTGTATTCCCGATTCCATTCCCCCCCCCCCCCAAAGTTTTTCAAGTGCACAGATAGACTCAGATAAATTAGTAGGGCCGTACTAAATGTGTTTACAGTTTAAATTTAAAAAATGCGTTGCATATAACCTCAATCTTCAACTTACTTACTCCTAGTATTAACAAATTAATAACCAACGTTGATGTTATGATAAAAATTGAATTTTCCAGAACTTTGATTGTCCATTACTATGAAATGGATTAAGATATTAATATATAGTTTGCGCCATTCTGTTTCTCTTTTAATAAGCTTTTAATGGTGTATTACATGACCTACATTTACATTTGAAATTTTAACCCCCTAACCCCCTCAAGTTCCACAAAATCATAGAGGTGCAGATAGTCAACACATTTGTCCCGTTATGCAACAAAAAATATGTACAAAGTTTTGTTAACTTATTTATTAGGGACTTTATGAACACTTTTGAACAAGGGACTCTTTTTGAGTAAGATTGTGCATACAATTTAATGAGAAACAATATTCTTGCGGGAGTGAAGCTAGGCCCTGGACTTAAGAGACGGTTCCACTTCAAAACAAGGTGAAACACATTCCATCTTCCCTGAATCCTAATAAACAAAAGTAAAATGTTCATAGAAATTTCAGAAGAAATGTTTCTTAGTTACGTGTTGATAACAACGCAAATATTTATGTATAAACTAAGGTATTGTTTGTCCACCTATGTCTTCTAAAGTTGTAATTGCACTTTTTGAAACACCTCGTACAAATTAAAGTTAGGTATGTCTTCATTACTCAAATTGCATTTCATAACCAACACGGCTAATACTGTGGTAAATAAGCTGTTCTGTAATAAGCGGTTAAATTTTTATTTATTCATGAATTTAAAATTATGATCAAACCCTGCTGAGAAAGGTGGAGGTGAAATGTTTAGTTAGATGGTATTGGGCGTTTGGACTTGTGTGATATATAATCTATTTGTTTATTTTCTTTATCCTCTATTGACTCAAAAAACTATTCATCCGATTTCGTTAAAAAATTCACACTTTATCCACATCATAGTCAAAGTGTTTAGGCGTTACAATTACTACAGTCTAAACGGTTGAAATGGGGCTGCTATCAATATACAATACATATAAATAAATTAACTTCCTACAAGCTACAAAACTAAAATGATGTTATTACTACGAACTATTATTACAATGTTATTATCATTATGTTATTATGAAAATAATATTTTATTTTCATGGGATATACAAAACTATTTGAAATTTGATTAATTAAGTCAAAGGTATGGAATGAAATAACTACAATTAAAATTAAATATTTATCAATTTATTTCTTTATATTCTCAAAAACTACTTAAGTAATTTCACTAAAATTTCATAATTTTCATATAATAATACCAGGATGTTTTAGAGAATATGGTCAGTACAAACAAATACATTTAAATAGGGTAGCTACCCTTTTACAACAAAACAATTGCACCAAATTCATACAAAATATAAATATAAACTTAATTTATATTATTCAAAATTTATATACAACCAATTTCGATAAAATTAATTAATTCAAATGGATAACATGGGATAACTACCATACAAATTTATTCAAGCAATAGCAAAGCTTTGTCGGTCCACTAGTCGGAGTTTTTTATAATAGAGTTTTTTTTTTGCCTTAGCTAATTGGATAGTATACAATTAAATGTTCTTTATTTATGTATATTGTAATTGCAGTATAGATTTGTTATCCGATAAAAAATGTGATCTTATCGTACAGAACAAAAATAGCTCTATTAGATCAAATAAGTCCTACCAACTGTACAAAACTGAACTTAGATTTAGGAATTCCAAGGGCTAAATCCAATTGAATTAATTGTTGAGGGTAAATTTATTAAGTGTGTTTTTACTTAACTTTGTCTTAACAAAACTTATAACCTATTGCATCTATCATATGGTAAATGTTTCACCAATAAATGAGTACTTTTCTAAATATAATTATTGTTGTTAATATAATTTAGATTCACTTCAGCCACAAAGCGGGCATATCCTTCTGGCATTAGGTCAAGTTATTGTTTACGATGGAGTATAATGGATAAATGTGTCATATTATAGGCTGACTAAATACAACAGTAGTACGCTTATACCGGATTTTTGGAGTCTACGTTAACTTTAAATAAAGTTTATAGAAAAAACATAACATTTACTTGCACAATCATGCTGTATTGTAGTGCCATGATACCTTCATTCTGGTAAATGTTTTGGTTACTTAGTTTATTTACTAACTAGAAGATACTAATATTAAATACTATAGTCAAAATAAGTGAGTGAATAAAATGAATATCTGAGATGGAAATATATGTGAAGAAGCGGGTCTCACAGGCAGGCAATTGTGAGTGTAAGGGAGGAGGGGTATGCTATGTGTGGCGGGGTGGGGGATGTGACTGCTGCCAGTACTCTACTACCAGTCTGTTTTTGGAGCGCGGCGTATGGCTTACTGCATAACTAATTTCCTACTAGTAGAACAACTCGGATGCACATCCATTTTTGTTTGTACACCAAAAATCATAGTAAAAATAAGTAATCGTTTCCTTATCACATAAATAAACACAGGGCGTCAACATTACAATGTTTTTAGGAACAGTAGTGTACTAGACAACGAGAAGAACCTCTGTCACCGACTGACTCGCTACACTGACCTACACCTGTTAGCGCATGCGCACAGGTGTATCCAGCCGCTTCATCACATATATTTCCATCTGCAATAAATTGTGTCTTAAATTGCATTTAAATAATTCCATCTGCACTAAAATTGTGTCTTAAATAAATAAGATCTGATTTTCCTGGTCCCAAAAATGATCACGTAGTCAGGTTTGTCCAAGTCGATCAATGTTTTCATGTTTCGAAGCGCATCCAGTCTCCCTTCCGTAAATTTACGTTTCAAATTGTACACCTCAGCTTTCATTCTCCTTCAAGAAGGAGGTGTAATTGAATCATTTTAGCCTTAAGTGCAAGCAATTGAAATTGAAATGGTTTTTCTTCATTTGTATATAGGCCCTAACTAAAAAAACAGAAATTAATATTTAATGTTCAATGTGTATGTTTTAAATATTCATCCCTTATTCGCAAGTAATCGAAATGCTACAGCATCTTCTATTTACCACTAATAGAACAAAAGTGTCAATAAACAGCTCTTTAACTACGTGGGAAGTACAACAATTTATTTTTATTCTAAAGGGGCTGTTACCACCAGTTCACCCATTAGATGCAAATATTTAAAATTAGTTTTTTATTATTTATTTCCTATACACTCGTTAAATTAGTGTCAAACTTTGGCTCTCTAGATTTGTGGGAAGTTAACAGAATATGTATTTATTATTTTAAGGGTGGTTATTCCATTGTTATCCCTAAGCAGCACGCGGCAAAATGCCAATCTACTTTACTTTTCTTTGTATTTTGTAAGAAATACATTTGAAAATTGCAGGGGTCTCTAGCTTTAAGGAAAGTATAATAATTAATATTTATTGTTATAGAGGTTTGTTTCAAACCTTAAATCAAAATTAATTCCAGCCTATATTACTCAGGGATAATGTGGCTTTTTTACCAGAAATTTAAAAAAAATCGGTTCAGTAGTTCCCCTTTAAACAAACAAACTTTACCTTTTTATAGCATTAGTATAGATAATATAGAATATAAGTACCCTGTATTTCTTAGAGTTTTCTTTTTTTTTATTATATTCAACAACAATTTTTAATATTCGATGTTTGCGAGAATTACAAGTTGTAAAGTTGACATTGGCTCTATTAACACCGAACATTATTAGCCCAATTAATAGACATTGTTTTATGTTATTGAATTTATCAGCAAGCGACATCCACAGTGACTTTAAGGGTAGCACAAAGGTATGTAAAATATAAAAACTATTAGGCAATGATCTTATTATGTAAAATTTTTAAAGAAAAATTACAATAAATTAGGTCTTTTTGGGGTTTTTGTTGATATTATAAAATGTAATGAATGGCTCATGATACTTCCAATGGGACATTTTTAGAGAATTAAAAACCTACAAAATGTTTTTTTATAGACCGCAATCTGAGCATTTTCCACTGATAAAAGTAGCAAAAACGTTTAAAAATTAAAATTTTTTAAAAATCTATATCTTTGTCATTTACAATATTAAGGGCAGATCTTTCGGAAAATAATTGTTTTAGTATGTGTACTTCAAACATCGGATGATTAAATTTGTGGCAATAATAGTTTTTGCACAATTATAGTACAAACAAATTAGGTCGTTATCTTGCATAATTTGCCCTATTAACCTAATTGGCCGGATTTAAATTTGCCAAACGGACTCTGAAAGTAGACCTGCAAATCTACAATTATTATTTCTCCGATTTTGGAATAATTTTGATTAAGTATGATAAAAATGCTTCCGAACATAGCTCGAAACGCGTAAATTGGCGACCGACGCGACGGCGAGAGAGGCGGTGGTAGTGGGGTAATCAGCAATGGAGTAAATGCTGATACCGTTCCTTTCTCCTCCGCAGTTCAATAACAATAAATTCAATAACAAAAGTAGCCTTTTATTTTGCTCTATTGACTGGTCTATATGTAGAAAAGTATTCCAATCTGCCCGACATGCCTTATCATGAGTCGTTTAACTTGCCATTCGTTCCGATCAGATTTCTTATCATTTATTATCGTCCTGTGTGTTAAGTATTATCGTTTATTAGTGTTGTCAGTGTTAGGTGAAATGTAATTTAAGTAGTAAAAATAGTGTGTGTCTTGTTAAGTTAAGAAATTAAAAACTAAAAAATCTCGGTTATATTTTTAATTTCGTTCGCAAATTAATGGAATTTTTGTAAATACAGTTATGAAATGTATAATTGTTTTTATTTAATACAAATATTTCGTATATCACTAATACTGTAAACCTCGTTATGTATTTTATTCAAAACTATTTCAAATTGGCCTGGGTGCCATTTCGAACGTAATATTGTATTATCATTTATGTTTGAAGCCCCACTAATTACAGAATATTAAAGTTATTTATTTTTAATTTCACTCTTAAATGAATTTACATTAATACTAAACATATCTCAATACGGGAAGATTTGCTTCTGACAAAATAATATCAATGAATGACCCAAAATGTGATATAAGGAAGGATATAGTGTGTGTGCCTTGTGTTGCTGAGCAGGATCGCTTCCGCACGGTGTCTCAGGCGGGTTCTATGTTCATTGAGCCAGTTGTCCCAACTGAAATTGAAAAGATTATTTCATCTATGAAAAATAATAAATCTCCGGGAATAGATATAATAAGTTCAATGGCATTAAAACGTGTTTCATGTCATATCTCAAAAGTATTTACTTATCTATGCAATTTAAGCTTTCAACCAGGTGCCTTTCCTAGTAGATTAAAAACGGCCTTGGTAGTTAAAATTTACAAAAAAGAGGATAAACAAAGGCCGGGAGACTATAGGCCAATATCCTTGATCTTATCCTTATCTAAAATGTTTGAAAAATGTATAAAAACAAGAATCTTATCATACTTAAAAAAAAAATAGATTTCCTTAGTGAAAATCAGTACGGTTGTTTGGTTGGTAGCAACACTGAGACAGGTCTTCTTAATTGTATGTGCAGGGAATAGATAACGGGAAATAATTATGTGAGTAGTTTGTTTTTAGACATAACTAAAGCTTTTGACTGTGTTGAACATAGTTTACTCTTGAAAATATTATCGAATTGTGGAATTAGGGTTGCCTTGGAAATGTATGGAAAATAAAATATGGGGTCCCTCAGGGATCAGTGCTTGGACCTATGTTGTTTATAATTTATGTTAATAGTGTGTGTAAAGGTAGGCTGGCGGGTAGTATTTATGCATTTGCAGATGGCACCGCGTTGTGCTACATCAGAAACACAATACAAGAAGTGGAAACTGCCATGCAAGCTGATCTTAATGCTCTGAGGTGGTGGTTTTCCAAGCATTATATGGTTTTAAATACGGACAAAAGTTGTTTTATAAATCGTAATCTGAGAAGAGAGTCTAAATTTACAGACCCTATGTTATACACATGTATGGATTATGTAGTATGAAATTCGGTGTGCATTTCTTGCATTGTAATAAAACAAATGTCTTTATAACACTCTTTAAGTATTTAAGAGTGGTTTTAGATGACCGTTTAACGTGGAAAATGCACATTGATAATTTAAAAGCTATAAGAAATATCTTACGTTTATTTGTTCACTTAAAATATGTCGTCCCGGGAAGCGTTTTTCAGGAAATTTATTTTTCCATGATTCATAGTAGGTTGGAGTATGGGATCTGTTGTTAGGGAGGTACGTATATTACTAATCTTAGGACTTTGATTGTAATACAAAAGATTTTCGTACGGTTTATATTAAATAAAACAAGGCTGGTGCCATCTTTACCATTGTTTCGATGTATCTATGTATTGCCTCTTCGCTATCTGTTTATTTACAAAATACTTAAAATATTTTATATTATGAGTCAGGGTTCTTCATTTTTTTTTTCAACACAATTGATTATTTTTTAAGATGCAAAGGCAAAGCAAAGGTACCTAAAGCCAGATTAACAATTTACTTAAATTTCTTCTCTGCAACTGAACCTAGACTCTATAATAAACTTCCTGAAAAAATTTAAAAAAATGTAGTAAACTAAGGAAATATTTGATTCTCCTGAACTGGCTATTAAGCATGAGCAGGGGCTTGTTCTATGTGGTCGTGTGATGATCTATGTTGTATGTGTGAGTGGCTGTGTGAGAGAGATGGAAGTACAGTAGTTTTGAGCCTGTGTGTGTAAGAGAGTATGGATGTGCACTGTCGATTTAAATTTGGATAGAGTACAATGTTGACCGATTTTTTTATATATGATTATTGTTAAGCTTTTTATCGTATTTATAATCTTTTACATAAGTGCTGTTAAACCTTTAGTTATTGTTGATTTATGTTTGTTAAATTTCTTATTTGTCTTTAAAAAATTCTACCGCTATTTGTATGTTTTTTTCCCATAATACATTATTTATTTTTTGTTGTAAATTTAACTGCTCCCATAATCCTTTTTTCTTACTATAAATTCTTTTGCTATAAATAAATTACCATTTACTTCTGCAGCCATTTACTTCTGTATATTTAAATTCACATTTTTACTCAATTCAAATAGCCTAACACAATTTGTATCCAAGAGTTGTAGTTGTATTTTAAGAGGTTTTAAAATATTACCTTTTCAAATTGCGAAAAAAGTTTTTTAAACAACTATTTAAAACATTTATGACCATCTATTTATTGCTAAAAAATCAACCACTTGATTTAGAATTTATGAATACTCTAAGGTATCCTACATTACTAGAGAAACTTTGCAGTACTGCCAACTGTAAATAAATATGTCTCATCAAACGACTAAGAAAGTATTTGTTTGCTTTTAATTGCAAATAAAGGCAACTCGGCTTCTATAACTTTTCTTCTGTTTTGCATAACCTTCCTCACCCACTAAACGAAACGAGTTTGTGTTTGTTATTTATTAAAGTTGAAATCCTTGTCTTTAATAACAAAGTTGGAGGGTTCCTTCGTCTCAGCTTTTGTCTTCAATTCCAATGGTAATTTTCACTAACGAGCAAGCTGTTGTACAAATGATTTCTTTGAACGATAAACATATAATATTACTTAACCTTTATTTTTGTCTATATATTTATTGAGCATAGTATTTTCATTGTATTTGATAGTTTCCAACAGCTTAACCCTGTTCTATGACAATACTTTTTTCCTCTTTTGAATTATAATATTACACAAATTTACAGATTTACATCATTTTTCGTCAAAATGAAGAGAACTGAAATTGAATCATTAAATGTTAAAAGTGTATCAGTCACTATTTTTGCATTTTAAGAATTTTACATACTATTTAAATATATACATAGAGCTACCATTTCATGTTAAAAAACATATATAGTTCAGGGTATTTTGTATTCTGTTTTTATGCATCTTAAGTTTTTTTTTTTTTTTTTGTAAACCACCATCAGTTATTGACTCAGGCCCTTTCAACATGGTCGTAATACAAATAACAAACGTTGACATTTTAACGCTCTTTTTTTAAAAAAAAGGTTACATAAAGTAATTGCATTTCTGAAGTTACAAAACAAATAGTTTTAAAAAAATATATATGCATTTATATAGTTACCGTCTTAAAAGTTTGCAGAACATCCTAACCCGGATACCATGTAACAATCCCGTCAGCTTGGAAGCGAGCTAACGACCGTTTGCATTACTTCCGCCCTCCCAACGCTACCTATTCTCTTTCCGAGATTACAATATGAAATCTTTTATCCAATGGAACCAAGATATCTAATCGGATAAGGCTTGCTCTAAAAAAATTCCGATAATTTAAGAAATTTTATGTTACTTAACATTCTGTACATGTTATATGGTAAGATATCAATAGAGAAGTGGTTAGATGTAAATAAAATACAAACACGTTTTCCAATCTTTAATCAAAAAGTATTTCCTTGTTTTCCACTAATTGTGTTTCTCCTCCCTTCTAACGCCATTCTAACGTTTAGCGATTCAATTGTATTACTTTTTAATTTATTATTTTTAATCAAATATACAAAGTAAAATGAAGATGAAAATTTTAGTTTTTAACACACACTTGCTCAAATGACCCCTATAGTAAACTCTTGTAGCGTTATCTTGTGACATATTTGAGAAAAGGGGTGGTTGCAAGCTTTCATTGCATCTAGATATTTCCTCACAATAGTAGTCGGTGGCTCATTTCTAATGATGCTTTGGTTAATCACTCATCTCACACAAACGTCAAAAGCAAAAAGGTCATGGGGTGAGGTGGGTACTAAATGTTTGTTTCTTAAGAAACCAGGCGGTTCTTTGAAAAGCAATAGTGGATACAGCGGTGTAACTGGTGGCTCCATCTTGCTGGAACCGCTTTAACTAAAGCTAGATTGTCAGCACTACATCTCTTTAGATGTCGTACAGCTGTTAAATAAAGTCCTTTTTTCCACACTTACAGCACACAGCACACTTTTTTGTGAAATAATTGTGCTTTAGAACTGTCGCAAGACTTGGCAGCCATTTCCCAAAAGAAGGAATTTGTGTGATTTCAGTTACATAATTTGATATATCTCTTACTTTGATAGTAATTAACATTTTACTTTGGTTACCCTTCAAGGTATCTCAGTCTAAAAAATGTATTACTAATCGATAGAGAAAACAAAACGCTATAGTTTCAAGAAAACAAAACGAAATTGTCTTTGAGTTTGTTACTATTTCACTTCGAGTGTTGAGGAGTGTATAACACAAATGTCTCATTTATACTCTCTTAACACAAGTCTGAGGAGAATTCCACTCAGCTGAGTTGATCACTTGCAAATTATATCCACCGTACCAATTGGACACATTTTCGATACTAGAATGATTTTTTGTAGTAAATAAAGGCTATTGAGAATCAATAATAATTCAAAACAAAATTATTCCGCAAATATCGTAATGCATTGTCTGCAATATGGTTTAGATGGATTTTAGTATGTAAATGTGATGAGCCAAAACACAGATGAATTAATAATCTACTGATTATTCAGAGAGGTTGCATTGTGTAATGGCAATGGTTCAATCCATTGGTTTGTGTAAACACCAGTAATTAAATGTGTAGGCCTACTCTGGCTAATCAGTGCGAGGTAATAAGGGTTGGCGCAAATATTCTCTATCGAGGACAATCGATAACTGTTTGACTCGTAATTGCAATTACCTAATAATGGATTTAAATCTGTTTTAAATATGTACAGTGTTTTTGTTGCGTGCTCATACACTTCATGGCGTTTACTAAAGCAACTAACGTTGTAGTTTAACAAAAATGGACCTGTAGAACCTTTGAATAGTGACTTTTACTGAGATAACTGCAGTTTGTTTGAGCCTACAGCGTAAAAGTAAATACAAAATCAGCGAAATATGTTTCTTAGAGATCAATAAATGATTGTAAAGAGTTAAATAAAAATACTAGACGCCAATTAAACTGCTTAGTACAGTTTTAAGAACACGTGCCAAATACGGGGTGGAATTCAGTATGGAAATGGCTATATAATATGCATATCTAATAGGTATTTTAATACAGAAAGAAATGTGGTTCTATAAAGTTTAAGAAATGTGCTACATGGTAGGGTTTTAAATAGAATGGTGGACGTGTGGCCTATATACAGGTTTACAAGAAAAGCAATGGTGTAAACCATGTTTCGTTTCGAGTAACGTGCTAAGCTTTCGAAATTGGAATGACGAAAACATCGTGTTAATAATAAAAACCACTGCATTTTATTGCTGAAGCCATACGTTATTTTTAAGGATTAGTCATCTTCTGGGAAGATTGTGGTCTTAAATAAAATGACAACTGCCTTGTAATATAACGCTGTTGTGTAGTTAATTATTAGTTATTGTTTATTATTATCAATACTATTGCACTGTTTAAAGTTAGTTATTGGAATAATTATGTTTGTAAAATTCAATATAATTATTAAGTTGTACGTTTTACCTCGTTTTATTGCTAACACGAATTTTGCCATTCGTACTTTTAAAGTGTATAACTTTAAAACAAAGGAAATCATAGAAAAACGGACTAGACTATTGTTTTCTTGTAAAATTGGCATACAAATAATGTGTGATATGTTCATTTTAGTTTTAAAAAGATTAAGTTTTATCAATATAACGGATCCAAAATAATAGCGTGTTATTTATTTTGTTAAAAAAATGTGGATTAAAAAGCATTGAGAATGGCATTGCATTCCAATAAGGAGTCCAAATAAAACTAGTTTATTAGAATTTTAAAGAGTGTGTCGATATTTTATAAGAAACTGCTAAACATAATAAATTTTAGAATAAAACATTGAGTACTATAGTTCTGAGACACGCGTCAAAAAGGTGGCAAAACTTAGAACTACAAAGTCTGTCAATGCGAAATGTAAAGAAGATAATATGTTAAGCCGTAGCGTTCTTGTTTTATTGGTTTTAATGCAGTGTTGTAGAAAGACTGTGTAACCAGGTTTTAGTATGCATGGTTTGCTAAAAATATATCTACGTACAATATAAAAAATATATGTACAATATATCGTATGCATAGAATACAAATTTTATATAACTTTTTAATAACATGTTTTATTTGCTATAATAGTTAACATGTGAAGTGTACAAGAATGTTGGCATCATTGTTTTCCCTCAAAGTTTTGGCTGTATTAGGCCTACTCAAAACATTTCTTCCAATTAGATCGAGAGAAAAATATATTAACAAACTGTAAGAGTAGCCGGTTTTGTTTCTTTTACAAAGTAATGTAATACAATTGTAATGTAGTATCCCTACTCTAAGTGCATTACTTGCAGTTTTTCTTTATTTAACTTCAAATTACCAAGTGATTTATGTACTAACAATAGTCAGAGGAATGAGATATCGCAGTAATGCACTCATGGCAGCAACTCTGCTACTATGCTAATATAATGCCTTGCTTTGCTGATACAATTCATCAAGTTATTTTAAGACTAGTGACATCGTATTTTTATTCACTGAAGAGTTCTTGTGCTAAAACAATCGGCTATGTTTTTTTAAGAAAGTGGCAAATTAAAGCTAAATTTACAAAACATTTATTCAAAATCTATGTTAAACCAGTACCACATTATATGTTCATCATACAACAAACGTAGGAGTTATACTTTTTAGTAACCAAATTATACATACACTGTTTAACTAGTAATGCATTGTTCTTTTGCGTTGTTTCTATATTGCATAGCTGCATACGCACTGTTTATAATTAAACAAAATTATATATGTAGGCCTAAATATTGTTTTCAATTACCATAAAATTTAGAGTAAATACAATTGCTGGTCAAACAAATTTTATTTTATTATTAAAGTACAGTAATCTTTTTTTTTTGTAGAAAATGTATGTTTATTTAAAATATTTGGTAAATTTATGAATAACTAAATAACAATGTGATAAAGACAATTTAGGGTAATTTAATTCAGTTAAAGTATTTATTTAAGCTATTACATCAGATTTAAGCTGAGCCCTCGTAATCAATTTACCAATTAATTGTCGCCAAATAAAACATAATAATTATGAATAAACAACTGTTATTGTCAGATAATTTTCTTATTTTCACTTATATTATTTAGTTGTAATGATATTAATTAAACAATACAAGTGAAGAAAAAACTTCAACAAATTATAAAAATGTGAACAAACATATTATATATTGCACTTCTACATAATGCTTTGCATAACTTTACGAGCCATTTACTGCATATTTTTACTAGTTTTCAGGTACCAAATTTGATATTATAAGAGAACGGCTAAAGGTACAGGACTTACATTTTTTGTGAGTAATGGCAGCAGTATAAAGCATAAACCAAAATTTAATTTAATATATATTACTAAAAGCACAATAATTGTATGTCCATTAATGTAAACTTTTGGAAAACGCAAAAAAATATTTCTAACGGGGGGGGAAGGGGGATTTCAAAACCCTCTAAATACTCAATTCTTATAAATGCATTCATTAGATAATATTTTATTTGACAACAATAGAACTTTTAAGCTAATTTGAATTAGTTTTGCCAACTTTAACGGAATAATTTACAATAAGGGACGTGCTATACTTGTGCAAAAGTAGTTTAAGTGACTTGTGGACATACTGCATGTGTGCATTAGCTGTTGCTTATAGTCTTAATGTGCTCAGATGTTGTAAGTCCTGACATACAATAAAGCTGGATTTACACATGTAGTACTGTGCGCATACCGTGCGCGTACTGTACCGCTACCGTGTCGTGACTGTTTCAAATAAAAAATGGTCTAACACATTTGAATTATATAGACAGACTGTTTTCAATTTACACATGTAGGACTGTGCGCGTACCGTGCTCAGACTGTACTCCCTTCGACTGCTTCCAAAACGATTCTTCAAGGTCATGACAGATGACAGTCCGACACGGTCGGCGCACAGTACCCCACAGTCTAGACCGGTCTAGACCGACCGAGACTGCTGTAAACTGCCATAGACTGCCGTAGACCGTTCTAAGAAGCAGATCAGAAACGGGGGTGGGGATATTCGGCTACAAATCAACATTTCATTTAATGTTTGTGCTATATTACTTTAATTACTTTATAAATTTAATTTTGTGCGTTATTTGTTTATTTATTATTCTGTTTATTTGTGACAACCTGCTAAATTTTGAAATGAATTAAGAGAAATTAATTTTACTTGTTCGTCATAGAGACTATGGCAATAACTTATAAAAGACAATTAATTTATGGACAGAGATCGGCAGTGAATTAGGTACTTCATATAAGCAGCAGGCAACAATTACGTTCTCTTCTTCTTGATCGATGATAGACACTACGTTTCCCGTCAACGAACGGAAGAGTACTATGGTCGACAACAGTTCGGTATGAGCACAGTACCATATGTGTAAATCGAGACGGTCGAAGACAGTCGCGACACAGTAGCGGTACAGTACGCGCACGGTACTACATGTGTAAATCCAGCTTAAGTGTGCACACAAGCATTCAGCTTAGGTAAGTGAAGGCTGTGAAAATTGAGGACAAACAATAAGTGTGCACAGACAAAAGCTGTATTGTTAAAAATCTATATTTTGTTTTAAACTGCATTACAATTATTATTATTATTTGGAAGGGACATTTAATGTTTGCGCAGGAAGAAAGAGCTGTATATACTCCACATTTAAAATGTTACAAATATCTCATTTTGGCAAAAAGTGGACATACAATGATTGTGATTTTAGCCATAGATATGGTGTACAATAGTTTTCATGTAAAAAAAAAATAAAAAAAACAAGAATTTTTAAAAACGTATTAGCATTTTAAAACAATTTACCTTTAGTAATCATTAATTATGAAATGACATGTGTTTTTAAGGTTTATCATTAACTACAATTTGACACTAAGAGCAAACCGATTGGACTTTTATTTCCTGACTTATCAAATTTAAAAAAACAATTAAAATTTAAAAAAATTACGAATTATATATATATACATACAATTTTTTAAGAATTCCAAAATAGATAATTTCATTACCAATTGAACCCACTTACCTTGTAAAAATAATTATATTCAACTTTTTTTAAATAAAAATGTTTGTGATTTCACTAAAGCTGCCCCTTAAATGATAGCAGGTGAAATTATGTTTACAGTATTAGCTTCCTCTTGTGTTAATTAATCAATATGCAAAATTTGGTCCCTATCCGTCAAACAATCTGGCCGTACATAGTGATCACACATACAAATTAGATCACATATTCGTATATAAAATCTTTTATTGGTTGATAAATTATTTTCCATACATTCATTTTAGTTTATAAAAAATCACAGTTTTTTGTAAAGTATTTCTATATAGTAAAGGTGGTATGACAATTAAATAACGACAATACTAACACATGGCTGACTGGGTCATAATTTTAACAAAATTACTAAATTATATGTTTCAGTAAAATGAAAATGTTCATAATACATAAATTACCTAAAATTTTTTGGGACAAAATTGATTTCATTTCATCTTTACAAGACAGTTATAAATTTAATACAATTTGATTAAAATGCCTGATGATTAGGCCTATATAACTTAAAAATAATTGAATGTAAGAGCAGTAGGTTATTCATGTACAGTTCTACAATACAAAATGGAATCATTAACACAATCAAATAAGTTTTCAAAATATTAGTTTTATATTTTTACGATGTTTAAAAGCAAAACATAATTGTAAATACTTAAGTAATAAGCTAATATTTGTGAAACATGCTTTATTTTTTTAACAACCTAACGTATATTTCAATAGATCTGTTAATTTAAGTTTATTATAATTAATATATCAGAGACCAAAACATCTAAAGATATACCACATTGGTATCCATGTTGCTGGGTTCTTTGCCAAATGTCAAATAGCTTTGCAAATTATTTACGAAATATTTTGCAGGTTTGTTTTGTTTGATTGCATGTAAATTATTCCCGTTTATATGTAAGTCAACTTCTACCTATAATATGGGATACGATATATCGTTCATATCCTTTGTTATATTACTTAAAGATCAAAATGAATATATAGAGATGTGTGTTAAGCGGGCGGAAGTATATCAAACAGTGGTCAACCTAACAGGATATAATTAGTTATCTGTTCTTCAGCTCTGGATTATTTTGCAACATTTTACCACAATATTTAAGTACGATCCCCTATTGATGAATCGAATTGAAGTATGCTGGTGTGGTGTAAGGATTAAATATGGGTTCCATCTATGCTGTGAAGGGACACACTATATTTTGCGCAATGCTGGTTACAGGACAGCAACGTGTTTTAATGTTGCAATTTAGTACAATTTTAATTTATCTACATTATTCATGGTAAAAATAGTCACACCTAGTTTAGTTAGGACTAGCTCTGTCAACACTCTCTAAGTTTGAATATTAGGTACAAGTTACATGTAAATTATCTACATTGGCTCAAATATAGCATTCATAAAGTTAAATGGAAAATAATGTTAGTTAACAAAACAAAACACATTCAATAGTATATTTCGCACCTAGGGCCGAAAATGAGGTTTGCAGGCTTGAAACGATCGAGAGCTGCAAAACCCTTTCGGCCATGGTGCGAACGCTATTTTTCACCACACTACACAATAAAATAAACACTATATAAAATTAAAAAAGAATATTTATTTAGCACACATGAAAATGAAACTTTGAGGTTATGGGTCCTATAAGCAGCAACAATAATAACTGGTTGCTAGGCAACGGTAAAAATAACAATTATGTTTGTGCCACTAGTCTGTCGGCAATAATACCTATTGAATCATTTGCCATGTGGGCCTATTTCATAACGAAATTGTGTTGAGATATACGTTCATATTTTAATTGAATAAATGAACAGCTGACTTTACGGCCCTAGGGCAGAAAAGAGCTACTTTCGGCCTCCAAATGACGTTCCGAAAATAGCTGAAAACATCGTAGTGTGGTGAAAACGTTTTTTATGTCAGTGAAGGTTATTTAAATCAAATTTGGCTAAATTTCATTTTAATTCTGAGTTGGTTTACTATGGTTATAATTATTTATTAAGTTAAGTTTAAATATTTCTTTTATTTTTAAATTAATCGTTGTTTATTTAGGCAAAGATTAATCCATTTTTATTTATATTTTCAAATCCAGTAAACAGGTGCTTCTCCAATCTGAACAGGTTTAATTAAGATTTAGATAATAGGCAGGTCCATTTTCATAAATAATAATATGACAACAATTTCTTGAGAGTTAATTTTTTTCTAAATCATAAAATTAATTTAGATTAAAAAATTTTGCAATGTTTCTGTATCTTAAAAGTATCTAGAATACAATTCGTAGAAAAATAAAAAAATACGATCTTTATGGCTTCGTCATTTTGATTTGGGTTCCGGGGAGATGTTTACTTTACACCAATTTTTTAATCTTGTAAAAATGTTTTACTTGCTACCCTCACCTTAACCCAAAAAGGGTAAAATTCTTTTATACCAATAAAAGGTGTAGAATTTGCCCAATATAACTTCCTGAAAGGTTGGAGTTAGTACGTGTAACAGAATTAAAATTACGAAAGTGTTGGGAAAGTTTTGCATTACTCTATATACACCAGATGGAGTTGTAACTAGATTCCAGCCTAGCGTAATAAAGGAAATTAACAATAGGCCACTTCACATCCTCATGAATCTCAACACTTTGGGCAGTCACATCTGTTCGCGCCCACGTCCTTGCATTTCCTTTATTTTCAGTGTTTGTTGTTTTATATTGATTTGACTTGTCAGTTCTGAGTTGCGTTGAGGTTGTTTAAGCATAATTGTATAGCTTTGATTTTGTTTTTGTGATTACTTTTACACTTTCCTCTAGGTTTTTTTGGCACTTGAAAATTGAGTTGATTTATACCCCTGAAACATTGCATATTTATTTTAGTACATAAATGATGGCAAATGTAAGAATACGTCTTGTAACAAAATTATACTCAAATCATTACTAAATTATAACATCAAATAAATAAAAACTTTGTAATAGATAAGAAGACCAACTCTTTGGATAAGAACAAGCAATTCTGGAAGCATAATAGTTTTTGAAAATACAAACAAGCTTTTAATTATAATATAGCTTTATATTTGTTGGAACTATCGATTTGCTTGTTCAAAGTTATATGTGCAGGTCTCATTTCTATGTCACTGAAACTTTATCACTGTGAAAACTTGTTTCATTTAATATTAAATTACAATAATTAATAATACTTATTCAATAACCGAAACAGATTTAATACGTCTAATACATAATTACATTTAATACAATGGCAACAACTATTTAATATTCATAATTAGATGGTTGTGCAGTCAGTGAGTATTTTATTGGCAGATAACACTTGCATAAAATAACTCTTGCATGATAAATACTGGAGTAGAGTCTAAAATTGAAAATACATTTTTTTTTATTGATTTGAACAGTAATAACAGAGTACTTTTAACAGAACTACTGAATTTGGAAAACACTATTATTGAACTACGATCACGGAATCATCTTGGGACTTGAGCTTCAGTTTGTTTAAATTCGATCCGACCACACTCCCCAGGGAAGCCTTGATTGTATGGCCCTCCAATGTCCATTTTGTTTTTGTTAAACAAACATTTTATATTTTTACTGTAAATGTTTTTCTAATTATTTGATATTGAACTTTTGTAAATTTATTTACCAGATCAATAAATTAACCAACAAATATTTATAATAATAATTCGAAAATATTAAGTATATTAGCAAAACATAAATTAAATTTATTTTAATACTTTTTACACCCATTTATATACACTTAAACAAAAATTCATCCATTTACTGATACCTTTCAGTTGTTAATGAGAAAAAGTAAAAGTTAATTAACCTCCGTATAAACTAAATCATTTTATTCATTTGTTTAGAAAGTATTTAATAATATGTGACCACGATAGTTTATATAACTGACCTTAATGCTTTTAGTTCGTATAAACATTATCAAGATGGATAAAATCCAAAAGCTCTTATAGTGTTCCAAACCTATAGATTCCATTTTAAGCTATGTTAATATTTTGCTAACGCCGAGTTTTTTAAATGAGGAAATTAACGGGAAACTATGTATAGGATAAACAAGGTCAGCTATATGTGTGCATAAGCCTTTTTCCACAGCGAATTGTAAAATGTTAACCATAACGGTTTATATGCATAGCTGTATCTTCTTCTCTTTTCACTCCTTACAACAAACTTAAAAATTAATTTTATGATCTTTTGTGCTTATATTTATTTGGCAGATAATATTTTGCTTTTGCTTATATTATAATTAAAAGAATTAACCATCTTAAATTTATTTCCGTCGCGTGACCTCTATTTGATAGTCATAACTCGTTTCGGGACTTTTATCCCATCTTCAGGCTTGTATAAGTTACAATAATTGTGTCCAGTCACTCAACTGTGGACGTCACTACATTAAAAAAAACTATTACAAAAAAAAAACATACACACTATACGTTTACCGAATTTAAGTTTGTAGGTGTACACGTGACTGTCGGACGGAATTTCTCAGTATGTTATATATTATGTTGCACGTGGAACATGTTTTTACCCGGGCTTATTGGTCTGGTTTTATCTTACAGGGCATTAGAATGGAAATTAAATTGCTCTTTCAGTTGTTATTTAATTCGTTATTTGTATTTATTTTTTTTTTTTTTATTCGAAAGCCTTAAAAATCTCGTACTCCTTCACAGAGTTCGTATTTCTTATATTTGAAGATAGAATGTAAGAAACTTCTTTTGAGTTATAAAAATCTGTAGTAAATTTTTTTAAATGGCCGCCACTTTGAAACCGATTATTATGTTGATCATTTTTGTACTCTACGTTTTTACATTAATTAGAGTCGTACAAAATTTGAACTCAATCGGTTAGTCAAACAAATTGGCAGAGTTCTGGTAAAAGAAGGATTTCAGACAAATGTTTGAAGGAAGGTCTTTCTTTATTTTGCTCATAAGAACCCCTGAATCATCTAACCGAATTACAGAATCTGTATAACTTAATAAAAGTCCCGGAAAGTCGTTACTCCAAAAAAAAACTGAAATAAAGACCAGGTACTTTATTATATTCAAGTTATATTGGATACTGAAAATTAATTCATTATAATTAATAGATAATAAGAAAACATAATTCTGTTTTAAGTTAGAGAGCTTTTATTTAGTGGGACTACAATCAAAATCATGAGAATGAAATAGGAAGATAAATATTCGATAAAAAACTAAACAAAGGAAGTAGGAAAATTAGAAGAAGGTTACTCGTCGAATCAGAGAAAGTAGTTGTAAGGCTTTTTTAATTAGTTTTCTATGAGAAAATAATAATACCACAGTTATTTAAATACAAAGTATGGCTTATAGGTTATAAGACATTCAGCCACTAATACTTTATAACATAGCACTGTAAATTATATCATTAGTTTTTAAAGAATTGTGTTTGCAGTAGTCTAAATATTTCTAAAAGTATGCCCAAGAATAATTTCGATAGGAGTCCCCTTTGGAAATACTGTTGATCACTCTTTCTGCTTATTTAAACGAGTGGGGTTGGATATTATTTTATTGGTAAACTATTTTGTAGAAACTCAATTGACACTTCCTTTTCCAGATATCTTATTTATTATTTTTGATAAACAAATTAAAGGCCCTGTAATCATTTTAAGGTATTCAGGTGTAGCTTATTGCTATTTATATTTGGTTTTGATAAAATTTTATGGAGTCTGGCAGCGGTTGGAACAACTAAATCTGAAATACTTCAACAGTTCACTACTGGTCAGATGCATATGGATATATCTCGGGGAAGTTATCTAGGCCGGATAATTAAATTTTGACACGCAGATTTTCTCGGCTTTAGGTGCGTTTTATTGTCGATTGAATCTTTGGCGGTCCATTTTCCATAACTGGTTTTACCGCTTATTATTAGCCGCACTCGCGTTAAAACAAGTACTATACCTCTATTTGTCAGTGTTATATGCGTTTCATTTTCAGTAATATATAAGACACATAGTGTACTGACTAATTTAAAAATTAGTAATTAAGAGTATTTTGTTCGTGTTATGAAAAAGTAAGCGAGGAAAATTAGGCTATTATTTAGATATCATAGATAAGGTGAATTACGGTCTACTAACCAAACATATTTACTACGAATTTAGTGCACCTCAAACTAAAGGAAATTAATAATTCTTGTGAACTTCTTTCTTTGGTCTACTCTTGTATCTATTTATGCATATTCTTTCACACAATACTTAGATACATACACAGGATTTTGCCAACAAAAAACAACGAACCATTCCCGTAGTAACATTTATACAAAAAGAATAGACAAGCAGCTATCTAGGTATTAATAGCATAATAGCAATTTTGTGGTAGTAATAGGAAAAATCAAAACTAACAAACCACCCTCAATTGTATTCAGTGTAACAGTTACTCCATTCAATTGCCATATTACTTTCATTAGTTATACATATTTTAATATTTCAGAATCGAATAACTTAGAAATATTGGCTTTACAATATTTCTTGTGTTTAATTATACACATACCTTCAATTAAGTGGCATTTAACCAAAACTCCCAGGGGCGTCCTTTTACAACCAATACAACCAGAGTATTCTATTATGTTAAAATGCAAGATGAATTGCATTTCAAACCAAATTCGAAAGTAATTTCAAAGATTTTTAGGAGAATAATTAGTACAAACTACAATTAATTAAATGTTATGCATTGCCCAGAACAAGTAAGCCTATTTTGATTCAAACATACAAATAAATAAATTTGTTCAGTGTTACACTGATAATTGTATTGTTGTAAATTGTGTCTGTATATTTCGTATACATAATGTATGTATAATTTATGTTATAAGTAAGTAAAGTTATGTTATCAGTATGTTTAAAAAATATTCTTCTTTTGTTTTGATGCATTATATTTTTTATATTTTGTTTGTTTTTCATGTATAACCTAAGTGAGATTTTAAATTTTGTTTTTATTTATATATACAGTGTAACAAGTGAGTAAATATAATAAAATTAAAAAAAAATAAAAAAATAATGTCTGATTATTTGGAAATGCAATTGTTTCAACGAAATTTATATATTGGGGAGGAAATGCATACATTATGTTTTTCATACCTTTTTTTTCGTGAATCTATACAGTTCTAATTGACATGTGTGCAAATTTGTTCGAAATCGATCGAATAGTTTTATCTCTAGCTTTGTATACATACAGACATACAGACATATAGACAGACATACAGACAGACATTTTGTAAAAACCACTTTTTTGAAACTTTTCAGGTTTCCCAAAACTGATATTTCCACAAAAATTTTAACACTGATTTTTTTTTTTTGCGATCACTATACTTTCTCTATGCTATAGTATAGCGAGAAAGTAAAAGGAGACTTTGGTATGATTGCAAATATTAAACGTCTATAAAAGGCTTTATGACCAAGTCTGAATTGCAGTAGTTAATAAACTCACACGTCTTTAAAAATAATTGGCCGAACAAATTTATTTAAAACTTGAAGAATCTTTTATTGCTGAGGAATATATATTCGGTGTATTATCTTAAGATTAATTAGGCTAATTTGTGGCAAGGGCAATCTATTTTATTGGTGAATTTTCCGCTTTTTTTAATCAAAAAATTTGTTCCTGGCATATTACAGAAAAGCAGTTTTTTAGTATTAAAATATTACTTAGTTTAAAAATCCAATATTATAAAAATTTATGATGTTAAAACTAATTATGTATTAATTAGTTTTATTGAGTTTTCGGTGTAGACAGTAATATTGGATATATACATCTCTACCTTAAACACCTCCAAAGTTCCATATTATAGTCTGCTAATTCCTTATATCCATTAACAGCCAATTTCATATTATAGAACCATTTGTTAGGTAACTTTATGTTAAGATTATTTTGTTAGTTAAGGTTAGGTTAGACAAGGTTAGTTTAGGTTAGGTTAGTAAGGTTAGGTTACGAAGTTAAGGTTAAGTTGGATTAGCAAGGTTAGGTTAGGTTAGTAAGGTAAGGTTAGAATGGATTAGGTTAGGTTAGTAAGGACGCTGTTGGTGAGTTGCGGCCCAAACCTCATTTTGCGTATGAGTTGTGTCCCAGACTGAAAAAAGTTTTGTTCTAGTTGCGGCCCGAGTATATACATGTTAATTGCGGCCAAGGATATGGTTGGTTTAATGGTACATAAAATAATCATACATAATTTAAGAAATCAGTTTATTGTGTTAGTTTGGTTTGCATTCCATTGTACATAAGTTTATTTTGTCGGCCAGAGTAAGTAAAAAGTAAACATACTGTGACTAAATTCTATAGGTAAGATCCTTTTATTTTTAATTATATCATGTGATAATAACGTAATATAATCATACTGTTATCGGCAACATACTGTGACTAAACAGTATAGGTTAGTACCTCTGGGTTTTTTTATTCCCTTACTTGGAACTCTTTTCCCTTACTTATATCTTCTTTTCTTAACTCTGCTTTGATTAGTTTAGAAGGTCTAACACTAATTTCTTCAACTGCTTTTCGTTTTAAGTTATTATTTAGCTTTTGCCTATTCATACTTGGACCAAAACTCGTACGTTGGTCGGGCCGCAACCCACCTGCCTCTCTTGGAGAGATTAGTGTCCCGGCCGCAACTCACCTTTAGCCAGTAAGGATCAGTTTTATTTAAGAATATTTATAGGTATGCTAGTTCTAAATTTATTATAACTACAGTCATATTCTTAGCTTTAAGTTTATTTTTAAATTTATTTCTGTATTAAAATTAAATTATATATTTTTGTTGTTAAGGATGGAAGGAGTTTATGAAGAGTCAACCAAAATGTACTCTGTTTTTATCAATATATACAATAAATGAATGTGTTTTTTATATTTAGTAGTATGACGAAATCAATATAGTTACTTTATAATCATAAACAATTATTTAAAATACCAAATCGGAAGATATTCACTGCAACACCGGGACTTGTCAGTAAGGTTGGGAGGAAATAAACGCATTGTATTGGAATATAACCTATAAATTTTACTCGTTCAATCTCACGCCGGAATAGCAATCAATTCCGCTTCAGCAAGTTGTCTTCTGCAAGATCCTCTCCGATAGAAAGCCTCACAGAAAACTGCGTTGACGAGATAAAGTTGAACTAAAATACTTTTATTTGAATAATTCGTGGTTAAATATATGCAGTAAATCTTAGCAATCGTTAATGCATTTATAATCGTATGAGGAACACCCTACGTTACAGTTAGAACTGACAAAACATTCATTAAACTACGTCTTCCACCCTAAAGTGCCAATACGATAGTGTATTATTTGTTTTATGTTACCATACTCGAGTTAAGGAGTATGAAATATAAAACAACTTTTAAAGTATAACTTTGTTATGATTCAGGCAGAACATTTCGTTATTAGCGAATTTCCATATGACAAAATGAGCTATTGCAGTGGCCCTTATGGTAAGACAAAAGGTCGAGAGTAGCAAATGAGCATCGATCATGGTCCCCAGAACACGTTTTGGAGTGTCATTGAAAATCATATATGTTTATGTATATATGTGTTCGCACTCTAGCGGAAGCATTTTAAGTTCGATTTAGTTCAAATTTGGTACACATGTTGGTTGTCTACGTCGCTCGGACGAGTTTGTTAGCCAAAAAAATCCAACAATCGAAAGCACGTTTTTTTACCAGTAGTAACTATTTATTGAGATTTTTCCTACCAGAATGAATTTGTTTGTGTGTTTTTTCTACAAAAATAAATGTAGGATGTTATTCTGCACATTTTGTTTTTTTACTCGTCCTTATAGCTCGCTCGGTTCCTCCAAAATGGATTAAAACGTAGACTACCATAGAAGTCCCCGGTTTAAAGCCATGTGGTGGATTCTACTGATGTTTTGGTTGTGCGAAGCACCCAATGAATTGTGTGTTAAAGATACTCCCAATACGGGAGTTGGCGTGCGAAGCACGCAATGTTTTGTTTGTTGAAGATACTCTAATATTTGGAATGGCGTGCGAAGCACGCAACACTTTGTGTATTGAAGATACACTCAATATGCGGAATGGCGTGCGAACCATTTTGCAGCTATTCAGCACCATC
>JAGFPH010005060.1:41757-68503 GCA_018207615.1 Philaenus spumarius | reverse complement strand
GAACTGAATTTATCATTCTCTTCCTCATTTCCTCTCTCTTATTCTGACACACGCACAATATTGCATTAGCCTATCACCCTGTAAACTAAAATTACAAAAAGAAGAAGATGTTCATAGATATCCAGCTCTGAGTTATCGTCAATATAATACATGTTTTTAAATCACTTTATAGTCAGCTGTTAAAACTCTGATTTATTTTAAGTCCAATCTCTTGTATGAGTTTGCTAAGAATATTGATATGAAATGCAAACAGTAAGCGGTACTACAAGTCAGAGATCCCGCATATCCTTACTAGTTAAAAGTATTCGATGGTGTGCACACGCCGTTGTATTATTTGTGATATTGTGTTATTGTACGCATGTATATGTGTTGTGTTGTACTTTTATTTATTTATTTCAATGTATTAAAGACCTTAATAGAGCGATATTCTGAAGATGGAACTAGTTCCGAAACGCGCCATTTGACAATTTATGTAAAGTAAGTAAACTACTTACATTACAAAAAAGTAACATAGACGGACATTATTATCCTTTTATCTGATTTATTTGTTGTTTGTTTATGTATCGTTGTTAATACTAGATGGATATTGATATAGAAGAAAGGGTACAGTACAAAACAAAAATCAAATTTTGTAATTGCTAAGTTTTTTATTTTCCTTTTTCAGATATTGGAAATCACCAATATATAGTAAAAATAGCATAAATTAATTAATAGATTTTTAAAATATAATAATCTTTTAAAAATAAAAATAAATGTGCAAATTTTAATTACTAAAACTATTTATATGTTATTATTTTAATAGTATGGATTATAGACTTTAAAACCATTAATAATGTTACAAAAATGTTTTTTGTTTAAGTTTATATACGAAGACTCGTTATAAAAGTGAAACTCATTTATTTAAGTCATAGACGACTCTAACTTTTACCTACCGTTTACTTATAAAGCTTTTTAGAATTTGTTTTTTACAGGTGTAGTGACAGAAAACAAACGGAATGAAGAGAGAAATTATTTAATTAATACAATTAATATAGTAGTGTCAAAAGCAAAACTCAGCACTATATAAAAAAAAAACTATCTCACATCTAGCACCTAAATTCTTTAAAAGTTGCCAAAATAAGAATAAGTTTTGGTCACTTAGTCGAAGGATTTTTCATAAAAATTAAAATGTAAACTCCCTTTTTTATTGTTTGGTATAAATGACATTGTTTTTGAAGTATAAAATACTTTGAAATAGTTTTTTATTATTATTGCTGTTTAAATTGGAGCTGTCACTTGTCTAAATTGTGCATAGAGTGTGGGTGTATGTAAGGTTCAAGTGCTCGTATGTTAAGTATAAATGCGTACTATTTTGTGAATTTATATATTATAATAATAAGTATCATAAGTGTATAATATAAGATACAGCCCAGGTTTTAATGATATAGTTTTAAGTATACCTGATCAGCTGCAAATAGTCGTTCTCAGTTTTATGTTGTTTGATAATGGAATTTATATTTTTAAGTTGACAGAAACTAAATTGTATATTTTTTACAAATTTCACAAAAAAACTATGTTTAATGATTTCTTTAAATTGAACACTGACTAATCCTGATGTTACTCTTAGTAAAAACAAAACAAGGTCACGCAGTGCCAACAGAAAGGAAGGGAATCACGATATTTAGTTTTATCTACTTAAATATAATTTAATCCAGGTAAGATTAAAATGGTAAGTAACTCTCTGTGAACGGGGTTTTACTAGTGGGTTTCGGAAACAGTTATAACAACACACAGCTAACTTTTGTACCAATCTTATAAAACGATTAAATAGGGAATAGGAAGCAATACTGGGCCACATAGATTGGTCATGTTCAAAACTTACCTTAAAATTTAAATTCACCAAACGTAGGAATGTTTCAGCTTATTACTCACAATACACAAGATACCTAGAGGTTAACTCAATAAACCATAGAAATGGATATAAATTTTGGCTTTATTAACCAAAATGTGAAAAAAAGTTTATATGCCCTTAATACAAGAAAATGAAATTATTTATATGCCCTTAGTACAAGAAAAACTTCAGATTTAAAAGAATACATATATATTTAATTAAGTTGAATTTAAAAGCCCTCCCCAAAAATCAAAATCAAAAACCCTCCTTTTTAATAATGATTACAGAATTTATACAGAAAAGATTAACAAATTACAAAATTTTAACATGAAATACCATGGATTTGTTTAGGAATAAATATATATTTATATTTCGTTGGCCAACTGTAAAGCTAGATATAAATAAAAAAATAATAAAAAAATTATATTATGAGACGTCTCTCAAAAAAAAAAGGTATATAGAATTTCTAATATACAGCCCTTAGGGCTAAGTTAGAAAATGTGCTATAGCTTGCTCCTCCCAATATTATTAAATACAAAAAACATGTCCTATATACTATTCATTTACAAAATACAATTACAAATACAGCCTATTCGAAATTCATTTAAAAAAAGGGTCCACTGCAGTTTTGTAGAACAAATATTTCAGTTCATAATTGTTTATGGTAAAGCACTGTCGCCGAAAGTATCTAGTAATGCTGGGTGTAGGATGTTGGCTTAGTCAGCAAGTTACAAGCTGTAGTTGGATTTATAGCATATTACTTGAAATTGAGTACAGTACTTGGACCAGTGAAAAACTGCATCAAACAAATAACAACCTTTTTAGAATGCAATTAGCCAAAATAAACAAGCATAGTGCAGATAGTTTTTCTTTTAAGTTTGCCTTTATAATATTGGTAGCACAAGGTGACAAATAGCTACTTTAAAAGATTCCAGAAGTTACTACTGAACTTGTCATGTTACTTTTGAATGTTTCTACATGTCAGTAAAAGCACATGGTGAACTTAAAATGTTCTAGATTAGTAACATTAAATACATCAGAGATATAAAATTGGATATGGCACTTTAAAGTTCAAGATTTTAGTTTACACAGATTTAAAGTTGTACAGAAAAACTGTATAGGCTAGTCTTTTGTTTAAAATAGGCTAAGGTGTGGTAAATGCATAACATAGCATAACATTTAAAATTTTTAGGCTGTAAGAGTTAAAGTTTAAAGTTAGGCTGTAGAAAATGAAATACATAGGTTTTGAATAAAACTGTATGAGTTTGAAAAGTTATTTACAATACAAAAGGTGGAACTAACTTTATAAAATTTTACAAAGAGTACATTTCATAACTAACAAAAGTAAGGCTAAAACATTCCACATACCTGGTATTCAGAAGTAAAGGTTTATAATAAAGACATATTAATTAGCCTCGCACATAACTCGCGACTAAATAAAAAAGAAAAGCCACGACATAGTTAACTATATTACAGAGACATTACAAGGTGGACTTTCCTGTAGCGGTTCTAATGGCCGACGTACTTCTCGAACATTCTAAAACGAAGCAAGATTAACGGACGAGATATATATCAGCTGTTCAGATTTCAGATAAAGACCTTTCATAATAGCGACCTCTGCATAGATAGGCACGCATGCTAAAGTAGAAAGTACAGGTACCGTACAGAGTCGGCACCTAGTGGGGAAAAGGATAACTACCTGGATGTTGGTGAAGGTAAAGGCAGAAGTTGTAAAAATTAAAGAAAAAAAATATAGATGGCGTGGAAGTCTAAAAACGTCACAATTTAACAATATATTTTCTATTTTTTCTATAATGAAGGTAAGCCGTTCCAACATCTGCTTGTAAGGGAGAACGAAAGCAGACGTAATGATGCTAAAAGAGGTCCTTGAGCAAAAGGAGTGCTAGAAAGGGTTTATTGTGATTTGTACTTGTTAACGATGTATAGAAAGTAATGCTTTTATAAGGAGAGTACATGTTCGATAAGGGAGGATTTAAAACTTTACAAATTATTTCTACGTAATCTATAATGTAGCATTGTTATAGTTTATATACAAACATGCAAAGAGTGTAACAATATTTGAGATTTATTGAACTAATATAGTAACTGGAGGATTACCAATAGTTCTCTTCTCACACTGATATGAGCCCATTTGATCCATTAAAGTATTTGATGTTTACATATTTCGATTTAAAAAGGAATTATTTTACTCCTATTAAAATGTATTAAACTAGATCTGTACTCGTGCTTCGTTATGGTACCTATCTCTATTGTGTAAATAATTATTTCTAAAACATATTATCTTACACATACAAATGTATATCCAACAGGCATTTCTCATTATGTTCTGTACACACGTCAAACATTTAACCGCGTTATATAATTACAGTTCATAATTTGGTCATTTTTTCATTTTTTAGTTCATAAATATTTTGCAATTGAACAAAAGTTTAAAAAAACACCGTATTACCCGTAAATTGTAACTTTTGAAAAAAAAGTTTGTGTAAACGGTATTTTTTTAGCAATCGGAAGACGTTTTAGTGTGCATTAAGGGTCATTTTAGTTCATTTTACGTAACATTTTCTCACTTTATTTAAATAATGAAAAGGGTGAAGAATTTAACATGGAAGATATAAGTGGTGAAGATGACGAAAACGAAAGCTTGTATGAAAATAGGCATCATGTCATTTTCAAGACAAAGATGGGACCACAAACGTAGGGGACCATCACTACGGATAATCAACAAAAATTATTGTATACAAAATTAACAAAATAAACGTGAATAGATTATTATTTTATTTATCTAGAAAAGTAAATCAAAGTGATCAAACAAAAACTATCTGAAAAATCCTCTGTTCCAGTCTATGAATAGTTTGTTAAATGAGAAAATAATGTTGCTCGAAACATTAACAATATTTATGAGTGAATTTCCATAGGAACGATGAGTTAGTTATTGGCGTGACCTTAGGTGACCTAAGGTCAGGAGTAGTAAATGAGAATTGCTTTTATATAAAATTATATACAATATGTATAAATATATGTGTGCGCACCCTAAAGCCGCATTTTAAGTTCAATTTGGTTCCAATTTGGTACTCACATTTTTTACCTTAAGTAACTATTTTTTTTAAACAATTTTAGTACGATAAAGAAAACATTTTATGGTTTTGTCTATACAAATAAATGTATCATATTACTCTGCAAATATTGTTTTTTTTTTTTACTTGACCTATTAGCACGCGTGGTTCCCAAATTCGATAAAAACGTAAACCACCATAAAAGTACCCGGCTTAACCCTAGAACCCCAACGTTTCGTCTGGTAGACGATGGTTGCCATGTTTTCGTTCCCCATCCCCGCTACGTTGTAGTGTCAACTCCACACTTACGCTCACACCACTCCAGTACCTTTATTTGCCAAGCAGACGGCCACGTTGGTGTATCGGAAACCGGTTGTAAGTGTATATTTGTGCGAAAACTGTGATCGCGTAGTCTAATAGACGAGGCGTTGGGAATGGTGTTAGTTTTCGAATAGCATTGTGTCTATGTAGCAATAACATTGCGATGCCAACATCCTGCATCAAGCAGTTCCAGATACTCAAGCTGTACAACAAGAACCTCGGAGAAGAAATATTTGCTCATTCTGCCCATCCAAGAAACGTCGATTGACGAGATTCTTTCGCAAGCGCTGCTCAAAAGCAATGTGTGGTGACCACGAAGGACTGTGGTGCTTTGAATGTGTCCAAGAGTAATAATAAATTGGTTCAAACTGTGTCAGTTGTATGTCTTACATATCATTTGTAGTGTAAAAGAGCTAACAAAACGAATTACTTTATTCTTTTTATGTATTTATTCATTTATTTTAAACGTCGTCTCGTAGACCAAGCGTTAGGAATAGTGAAACTTTTATAAGCGTTGGGTTTCTAGGGTTAAAAGAATGTTTTTTATTTTGTCGTAGCATCTTCTAATCCTAGCCCGACGGCCGAGATAGAAGAGAAGCAGTCCAAAACCGAGGTCGCAAGATCGAGTTGCAAACTCGCAAAGTGAGTTTTTTGGTGCGAATTGAACGAAGGAGCGTGTGAGTTGAAGCTGGAGGCTTAGGTGAAAACAAATTTTACTAATTTATGTATGTACACACAGGCTTACGCACATTTGAATAGATCAACTTCTCAAATAGCTGGTCGAAACCTTAAGACATATAAGCCTAATTTTGTAAATTCGCTCAACTAACGTCAGCAGTTTAGCTGCGTGGTGAAATACTTCTTATTTCTTGCATATGTATTATTTATTATAAATATGTTTATTTGTATTTACCTTAATTATTCTGTTTAAAATAATAATTACTGGGATATTGCTTGTCTACGTCAGTTGTTTTCTGTTCAGAGACGTCATCAGGCTTCGCGCTTGTCATGAACATAATACTTCACACAGTAAATAAACAAACATATAAACACAATACACAATAACTGCATGACGATTGCGAAGCCTGATGATGTCTCTGTGCAGACGAAACGACCGTAGCTAAGCAACATTCTACTAATAATTATTTTAAACAGGTTTATGGTAAATACAAATAAATATATCATGAACTTAATAAAAATTAATAGGATTTTCTCTTCAATAAAGGCTGTAAGATCTAAAATTTTTAAATAATGTAATACAATATTTTTTTTTTTAATTAAATAATAAAATTCTAAAATTTATTTAGCCTAGGCCTACTTATTTCAATAAATTACATACTTAAGTGGACTATATAAGTTCTTTTTTTGAAACATGGTGTTAAATTATAGATATATAAAATATATACTCTAAAATATTGACAAAAATATGTTATCTCTTTTGGTTTCTGAAATAAATGTATCTAAATTTTCGTAATTTAACTTGGGTAATAGAGGGTGATCCAAAAACGCTTAGCAATAATCTGTAGCTTATCAATTAGCGTAATATTGTACAGCTAATATACATGTAGGTGTCCCTTGAGGATTAGCACAGATTGAGGATGATATAATGCGTTCACTAACAAAACAAATTATATTGCATTTGTAAAATATTAAGAGTAATAAAAATGACTGGTTTCAAATTTGAACCTCTTTAAGCTTTTAAAAACTACTTACGATGTTCTCAATTGCATTTTTATTTCGTTAAAATAAACATTGTTAACTTAATTTATGTGTATGAACACGCGAATTTTAAAATACACATAAAATATTAAGCTACAAAAGACGAATACTTGGGCCCAAATGTTAAAAATATTTCTGATAACCATTAAAATTTGTATTACTAACTATAAATGAATATTTGAAACATACTGTAACTGAACACATTAACATTTTTTATTTAATTATATATAAATGCAAAATTATAAATAAATAAGATACGAAAATCAACCATAATGTGATCAATGCTTGGGTCCAAAAGATCAACATTATTTCTAAACCCCTTTTCAAATGTCAATTTAAATTATGGTAAATACATAAAGAAAATTTTGAGGTACAATACAAAAAACGAGCAATATAAATTCAGAAAAAATGCATCTATAAATAACGATTTTATGAGCCCAAAAAGCTTGGAAAAGGTTCTTAAACCTCTTGAAAACGATTGGTGTTTATAGTTGTATACATGTATGTAAATATTTGTAACTTAAGGTATGATAACACTCTGAAAATGTTTTTTATTTTTCATATATCTATGAATATGAAATTTTAAGTAGAAACATATGTTTTATTTAATTTTTGATAAACGCAAAATTATAATTAATTAAGAGACGAAAATCAAACATAATATGATCACTTCGGTCCAAAAGATAAACATTAGTTCTAAATTCCCTTTCAAACGTAAATGTTAATTATGTTAAATAAATAAACAAAATTTTGAGGTACAATACAAAAAACTAACTAATAAATTTATGTTATAATTTCCATAGTGCCTTTTTATTGCTTTTTAATAATGTTTATTACTATTATTTATAATGGGGCAGGAATATGGACGTATTGGAAGAATACCAGATATATAAACAATTCAAAACCAACCCAGATAGTTTATTAAATGATAAATTGAACTTTGCATCTAACTGCCTATATTACACTCTTGCAACATTAGATAAGAATGTCTAAGATTGTGGACTATGGCATGTCAATAAAACCAACCTTATAAAGTCACAGTGAATAGTTGACCTCCACACTAGTAAGATGTGGTCATATCAGGAAGTCAGTTTTTTTATATTTTTTTTACTTGTACTGCAATACCTGAACTTTTATGTTATATTTATTTATGTGTAATGTGTGTCAGTGTTATGTGTGTATGTGTTGATGATGGTATAGGCCTATGTTATACCGAAACAGCTGTAATAAAATATTAAAATATACTAAACTCAAGTAATAAACATCAATATTTATGTTTCTTACCGTACGAAAATTTACGTAGAAATACGAAATTAGACCTACAAAAGTCTATTTATTGGGCTCAAATAATTAAAATGACTCTTTAATGTGTCTCAAATTATAGTTTATTTAAGGAACAATATATAAATCACAAATTTTATGCAAAAATCGATTCACAAAATGGTGAAAAACGGGTTTGATCTAATTTAGTTTTCGTAAAATATCAATAATTTGTATAATTTATGATATTAAAATTGACAATAAACTGCGAATAAAATGCTAACTAATAATAGTATACCAAAAAGATGGTCCATTTATAAGTTACAAATATTTTTTTACAATTAGCCCTATTTTTACAGTAATAGTGTTGTTTTAGAAAAAACAAATATAATGGCAAAAAATATCTGATATCTCGGGTATGAATCTGTCAAATTATGTCCGATAGAGTAATTTTTTAGTTCCTAATTAGAATTAGTCATTATATTAAAACTAATTGTATGTTATACAACCTGACATAACTGCAATAAACGGTAAAAACCGGTAAATTTTTTAATTTTGTTTACATTTTTTATGGGAGTAGCCCCACCTGTGGCATAGGTGAAAAGATGGATACTTAACCAACACCCCAAGATACAGATTAAATAATTACTACATAAAGGTTACATTTATTGAATATTGTTCATTAATATATCTCAAAACCGTGTTAAAATGTTTAAATTGCAATTCATTTGTACAGATTGGGTGAAAACTAACGACGTAATGGGTCGATTATGAAATTCATTTTCGAATTGTTATAGTTATATGAGACACATGATTAATAGGAGAAACTTTTCTATTTATAATATAATTTTATTTGATGTTTATCCTACAGACGATGCATGCTAAATCAAAACTTTACACAATCTCTACATTAGTTACATTCAAAAGAACTTCAACAGTTTTAATTAATAAGGTTGTTTTATATGAACACTTTTGTAAGCATTCAGTCTTTGTATGATTTTAAGGTTTAACCAGTTTATCAAAGTGTTTTCCAATTTGTATTGAAGCTTTTCATGCAGCATCAACATTCTTGTGTATTCAAATGTCTGAATGTAATGCCAAGGTAAATGCGATTCATTGAATGCAAAGTTAAAAAATGTAGCTTTTAAGTGTTGATTTACTGAACTCATTGGAATTTCAACTAATCCAGGATAACATGATGATATTACATTTATCACTTATTAGCGAATTTCCATAGGAAAGATGAGTTTATTGCAGTGACCCTTATGGTCGGAAGTAGTAAATGAGCACGAATCATGGTCTCCAGAACAAGTTTTGGGATGTCATTAATTTGTATATATATTTGTAGGCCTATAATATAAATGTGTTCCCACACTAGCACACACGTTGGTTCTCCATGTAACTCAGACAAGTTAGTTAACCAATAAGTCCAACAAACTTAAGTACGATTTTCGACAGGAAGTAAACATTTTTTGACATTTTTCATACTAGAATGGAATTTTTTTGTGGTTTTAAGTAAAACAAATATATATATAATATTATTCTGCACATTTAGTTTTTTTGCAGGTCCTTATAGCTTACATAATTTCCCAAAAAATGGTCAAAACGTAAATTACAATAAAAGTACCCGGTTAAAATTCACGTGGGAGAGCTTCTTAACCGAGGTCAAGTACGTACGCTGCGAGCGAAGCGAAGGAGCGCGTGAGTCGAAGCTGGTTGTTAAGGTGCAAACAATTTCGACTAATATATATCTATATACAAAGGCAGCTATTCAGCTCCTTCTTGAGTAGATAAATTTCCCGAACTGTTGGTTGAAACCATAAACATTTATATACTTAATTTTGGAAATTCATTCAACTCATGTCAGCGGTTTAGCTGCTTGGTCGAATTATTATATGCAGAATTAAATTTTCTGCTTCGCAATGAAGGCACTTTAAATAATATGGCCAGTTGTGATCAAACATTAAAAATATAAATTAGGTTACCTACTTTTAAGATAAAGTCAAAGACTTTTAACCTACCAGACGCCGAATTAATTAATGGAGTACCTAAGTTTTCGCTACTTTTGCTAGCATAACACTCGAAAGACTTTTCATGTATAAATTGTGCTACGACGTGTTTACTGGCGTTTTTGGTAGTATAAAAATTATTATTTTATTTGTTTAAATACTGTAAAATATCTCCAATAAGAGAGTTGTTCTGCTAATGATCACGGATTCTGCATTAATCAGAATACATTCACAATACAGATGTTTAAAACAACATGTCACAATAGTAGAACTGTATAGTGAAACCTTGTAAGTAAACTTTTTTTCATTATTTTTATCTAGAAAAGTAGGTCCTCATTTAATGGTGAATATTTATTTTATTCTTTTCCATATACAGCCGTAACGGATTATCACGATGAATACATGCTTAATGTAGGCTTATACACTACATGAAATAATTAAAGGGGCTTTACATACAGAAAGCGACAAGAGGAGATTTAATGCTTTTGTAAAGGCTTTTACAGTGAATATGTAGCAGAAGTAATCATGTATTTCCCGGAAATCCATAACGTGAAAGGGATTTTAAAGTCTTAACATAACAGGTAACGTATGTAAAGATTATTTTAGTTAAGGCGTCTTTTTATTTTAGTTTTACCATGTAATGTTGTTTCATTTTATGATGCTTTCACCATCCAAAAGTTGAGGGCTTAACCAGATTTGATTTTCGAAACAAAATTTTCTTGGTTAACGAAGTAACTTACACAACTTGGTTGAAATAACTTCAGTGACGTTTTGAGTTTTGTATCAAATGTATAATTAATATCAAAAAATTTTACACAGCTACTAGTTTACCAATTTAATAACATTCAGCATTTTAATTCAATTTACTTACTAAGGTTGAATTAACGTTAAATCAAAATTACTTGTACTTAGAAAACTATACAGATCATTTAATATACAATTTATTAATATTTAATCTTACAATTATCTTTTTCTCTAAATTTTACTTAATTATAAGTTACTGAATTTACTAAACTAACTTCCTTCTAATAATTTGATAATTATAAAATTGAATGTATCATGTTGTTGGTAGAAACTAATTATGTTGCAGTCTTCTTAATATTAAATAAACAAAACTTATTCCTTATTAAAATGAGCTAATAACAAAACATATTAAGTACTTAAAAATAAAAGTTGAATTAAATTAACATAATTCATTATTTTAAATATTTAACTTCAACAGCAGTTGCTGACATTTAAAACGTATTGTTAAATTGGTCCGGAATCTATCTTCAATTGCTTATTATGAATTTTTCTTCCTTGGAGTGTTGCTTTTAAAATATAAATTTATTTAATTATATTTATTAAATTTATTGTATGTATATTAAGTTTTTATTAATTGTTTAACATATGAATACAAATTTATAATGTACTTACTTTTATGTATAGAAATTTATAATTTTCGATGTTCCTTTTCACTTACTTTTAACTAGATTTTGTATTTCACTTAACACTGTAATATTATCCACTTTCAATAGGCATAACGAATCCATTGGTTTCAGAAACTCTTCAAATTTCATACGGTATTTGATTATGATATCTAGGTAAATAATTATATTTTATTAAAGACGCGATCTTGTAGTTCGGTTTAGGTTTGAAATCGAAAACCTAAAAAAAAAAAATTTTAACTCAATAGACTCAAATATGCAACTCACACTTAAAATCATAACAACAGCATACATTTTCTGGATTTAACAATAAAAAAAAAACAGAATACATTCAAATTCAATATTTACAGGAAACCAACCACAACCGATGTCATTATTTATTCTGATTCCCACTATAATTCCACTCAAAAATTTGCAGCTTACAACAGCATGTACGTAGACTTATCACTATACTTATAGAACTACACGACTACCAGGATGAGTTAAACATAATTAAATATATCGCCACAAAAACGGATACAGAACCTCTACTGTCGATAGGCCTCTCAAAATACACCAATAAATCAATAAGATTTCTGAAAGAGAAAGCAAATAAATATTCCCAGCATTTTAACCAACATTATCTCTTCACATTTTTAAGAAAGTTAATGGGAAAATCGCCTTCCTCACTTATGACAACGTTCAAAAAATACTCAATCCCCAAACACAAGACCGTTGGAAAATGAAACAAGCGCACAGTGTGTAGGCCTACATTTGACATTTTGGGAGGACAGTAATAAACTATTTCATTAATAATTAAAATGAAAAGTATACTGACCGAGGAAAATATATTCGAAATAATTAGAATCATCGAGCCCGGTAGAGGAACGTGATAAACTTCAGAACTAAATCGTCTCTTGCAATTTTAAAGGTTTATTTTTGTTAATAATTTTACACTTGAATTAGAAATATTGATAAATACAGTAGATTATTTTGTTTGTTTTGCTTTGTGCAATGATGAAATTTTCAAATTATAGCCTACATGTTTGAAAAGTTTTGCATGTACACCTAACGATGTAAAATGAATTTAAATTATTATGACTGACTAAAGTATATTTTCAATATCAGAATAGATCAAATAATTGAAAGATAATAATCTAAAAGTATTTTTGAATGTTAGTTTCTACTCTGTTTGAGCTTTTTTATTTTTCAAAATAAAGTGGATGTTGTTGAGTTTATAACATCTATAACTATGCTTAATATAACAGTAAAACATATTCTAAAAGTAAAACACATATATAAACTCATAATTAAGAGTAAATTTGAATATACCAATACTTATTGAAATGGGAATTTTTTATTCATATGCATATTTTTCAGTTTGATTACAACGTTTTTGGAAATTATTTTATAGAGATAAAGTGTGTAATATAGGAATTACATTATCATTCTACTTTAAACGTTAGTATTTACAAATTTGTTGTTATTTAATTTTCAAACAATTTTTTTATTAAAATCTCCATAAATGATAAATCGTTTACTACGTTCCTAAAACACTGGCTACTATTTATGAAATTCTATTGGTTTAAATTTACATACTTCATATCTGCAGAGTAAAAGTTAGTTTCCGACCACTTTATGCAGAAGCTCGTGTTATTGAGAGTGTAATTTGATTTGTCGTAACTTTTAAAGCAATAGAAAGTACTAAAAAATGTGTTTAGAAACAACTAGAAGCGAGTTTTTCGGCCGTATGATGGAGATAAATGCACAGAGTTTATTTTAAAGCTTATCCTGGTTTTAGAGGTTTCCAGACCTGCGGCGACAGTACTGTTCGTCCTTAATTTATCAGTGAAACACCAAAGCATTTTTTACATCATCAATTTTAAAACTCCTCCAAGATATACCTGCTCAAAATAACCAAATAAATGTGGACTTAAAGAAGCTGTAGTAGTAATAGAGGATAGTGTAAATAAATCAGTTTATATTCGTAAAATGGATAACTTTCTAACAAATAATGAAAAGCTTGTATATAATGGCATACAATAAATAACGTCTGTATTGTTGAAGAATGAATTAACAGACGTAATGGGAATTTACTAAGATTCTTGACTACAGGAATAATGGGTGTGAGTATTTTTAATTTCTCTCCAAGTAAACCTAAATTATATTTTCCCTTATTAAACCTATAGGCCTCATCATCTAATCCCTATTTATTATTTCTAATATTAATCTTAAACCACTCAAAAGTATTGTAGAAAGTAGTTTTTTATGTAAAAAGTTTTTTTCAACACCTTCAAATAAAGCAAAACTGTACAAAACATATTAATAATTTTCCAGATTTATTTAGCATTTAACTAATCACAGATATTTTCATCGAAGTATAAATAATTATTTAATTTTGAGGTTATGTTTGTTTACGTGCTTTTACAGGAGGTTTGGGTACAAGTATTTGTGGGAGAAATGGGACATGTCTTGGTGGTAAAATTTCTATAATTTTCATGAAGCACATCAACAGAAGAATAAACATTAAAACTATAATATGAGTGAATATAAAAACAGAGAGTTATTGTTCCAAACAATACATTTGGGATGCTTTTATGTATTCATAATATTGAAGCAATACTAAACAAGCATGGTGGTGGTACAATACAAAAATCTGCAATCGGACCTGAGCCTTCTGCGTGATAATCCAACACTTTACTAACGATACTATGCTGTATGACACCAAGTGTCATTGTGCTACAACGTTCCTTCTAATTGGAATATTACTTTGAAACAACTATGGAAATGTTAAACAAAAGTTTACATCACATTCTAAATCGAAAGAAATTTATTTTTGATACGAAGTTCAAATATATTGCTTTCTTCTTTTCGTGTTTGCTAAGATGTGCAATCATCATAGTTTAATGGATTCATCTGATTAAACACAACTTACAAAATATAGTTCCCTCTACACATTACAACATACATAATTAACAAAAACATTATTGCAGTTAATAGTTTATTTATTTTTTAAAAAATACTTGTTATATACATTTACTTAGATTGTAAGAGCCTGTATGAATCTAAACAGGAGTTGAGACAATATATATCATGTTTGACAGGAAAATATTAAATTTAAAAATAATTTTAAAGAAAACTCATAGTTATAAATAGATTTTATAAGGGATATTTTTTATTCAAAATGCACAGCCTGCTGATTGAAGGTTGTGTCCATAGTAATACGGAATGTTGGCTATTTTTAGTAGTATTTTCATTAACTTATGATTTCATAATATTAATTAATTCATACCTCCAATTTTTAGCAGATAATGTTTTTAAACTTTATTCAATTTTTAGATACGTAGTTAACTTGATCATTATTTTATTTTGAGCAGCTCAAAATAATAAAGGCTATAATGTTAAGTAAATGTTGTATAGGTCACATAAACATAATCATAGAGCCTAGTGCCTTTGTTATTTGTATTTTAAAGAAGTCCATTTTCGCTATTTTATGGTGAAAAAGTTATAAAATTGTTTTGTCAAAACTTTACTAAACTAATTAATTTTTGTAATACTGATCTGGAAAACTATGCTGTAAACTCGGCTTGCACTCAATAAACCTAATTGAATTAACACTCTTCTAAAATTAACCATACTCTACAAGTGTTACATGCGCCAATAAAAACTAATACATCTAGAAGGAGTTAAAGACATATTTTGAAAAACTAATTTTCTATTGTGTCTTAGTTGGTAATGGTATTTTCTCATAAGTCATCATATTTTAATAATCGTGGTGTTGACTTCATTTTTGAAGAGCTTTCCTTTGATATGCCTAGGTGTACCTCATTTTCATATCAATAATGTAATGTGGAATGCATTAAAATCCTTTTTGCTTCCATACGTGGTATTTAAGATTTGTTGTGTCCTTACAAATCACATTTAAAACAGGACATACTGATCAGGTTATTGATGTACCTAGTCAAATTACATATATCGAACACATTGGAAAACTAATAATTTACTTTGGTAAGAATAATTTTTGTATAGTCATAAAAGAAGGTTAACTCACAAGAAAAATATTGCACATTTGTCAGAATTAGCATATGGGATTAAAACAAATGTATTTACTGGTTTTGTTTAAAAACTTACAAAGTACGGACAAATTTTGTTCAATTAACATTTGTTTTATGTTAAGTTATGTTAACACCGAAGTCGCTAAAAACTGAATTAATGTTTTCACGTTGATATCACCAGCAGTAACTCTCTGCAAATGATTTAGAATTACTGCATTATATTTACCTAAGTACGGGGATTAGAGAACAGCTCATACCACAACCATCTCCCAGTTGTGATTCCTGAATTTATAATGCAAGTTTTCAAGCGTATATTTAAATGTGAATTAATTATATTAATAAACGAATTTATATGGTTGTTAAATATTCACAATTTTGAGAAAAAGATTTATTAATTTGAAATTGGATACTGATGTATACTATAATACAAAGGGGAAGGTTACAAGAACTTATATATTACTATAACTAATATGAATATTTTTATAAGTAGGCCTGCTTGCCAACAATATGATTGACCTCATTTAAACATCCTAACGTAATAGAAAAATAGGAATTTGGAGAAAATAGTGCTTTTAATTGCAAACATATCTGAAATTACACTATTATCTGAACTGGTGGGGTATAAAGGAAATATAGCTTTGTTTTTCATTGCAAATAATCACAAACAAAAATATACAATAGTCAGTAAAATTAACAAAACATATAAATTAAATATAGCCCAAAACGTATGCTTAACAAGACACTAAAGTCGTTTTATTCAATTTCGTTAAAACCTTACCTATAAACACTTCTTTTAATTAAGTTTTGAACGATCTATATCTGTCTATTATTTTAAAGGGTGTATACAAAAAACCACCATTATTAATTTTGTATAATGTATGATATATTGTTTTTTTAACAGAAGTTATAGCAACACAACAAATGCGCGTTAACCTCAAGCTATGACTAGCAAACAAGTTTTATGTGCAAGGAAACTTTAAAGAGATAATGAATTGACTGCTTCTTTAATTAAACTATTTAATAAACTTTCTTGCATCCGGGCATTATTCATTGTATAAGTACAGGCTAGGCCTAATCTAATGTTGTGTTGAATTATGAAAATAGTTTAACAAACAGTTGTTTTATCTCTTATTTAGTAGAAATGTAAGATATTGCAATTGCCTATGAAGAAAATAGACCAATGCAAATACTGATTTTAAAAATAAATAGGTAATAATTGTAGATTATATTACTTAATTTTGATATTATATCTTGACAAACTGTACGGTTTCTTATAATACTAAATATGTTTAAATACTAAGTTTTAATTGTATGTCCTTTCATCCTAAATAGAGGTCAAAACTCAGTTATATTAATAGAGTTTGTTATTGTAAAAATGTTATGTAAAGGTATGTAAGGTTTTGTGTGACTGAATATAGGATCAATGGTAAAATTATCAAATAACTATCATACAATGTTAGCAAGTATTTTTTAAAAAAGAAATACACATTTATAATAGCAGTTCAGCAGACCTAGTATGTTTAGAATGCAGTCCCTACATATATAATTCCTGTCCCTAAGTAACATAAGAAATCTCCTGTAATTCACAAAAAAAAAAAACTCTGACCTTACTGCGAATACTACGGTCACCACTACGATGTAGATTGCACAAGTTTGAGTAAACACAGAATGTTGAATAATACATCTAAATGGCCGGAACGTTTTTTATAAAATAGAGAGGTAATACTTTTTAGAGTTTAATTCATAGCACATAATATATTTTTGATTTTGTATTTGTATTCATTCGTTTTAAATGGGTAATTATTCTAAAGCCGTAGTTGATATTTGAAGGTCCATTGACACTTTAAGAGAGCGAGATGTGCATCCACGAGTCACCACGGGAGTTTGGCGGAGCTCTCTAGTTTTACACACTTTTATTTCTCCAGACTAAATTGAAAATATTAAATCACTTCTTACATTAAAGTACAATGGGGAAGCATAATTTACTATAACACAAAGTAAAGTACCTTTTCCTTAAGGAAAGAAAATATTCCAACGTGGGATTAAATGGTCAGGGAAGTATTGAACCCTTTTAGCTTTTTTCGTTTCTCCACTATACTTGTTCCTTTGACTTTAATGGAAGATTAGTTTGCAATGGCATTTCCTCCATAAAGCTGGAGCCGATTGTGTATATACACGTGTATTGCTCCAAGTAAAATTATAATAAAATCACAAGGGCAATTTAGAAATAAACAAAAATTCTCTGAGGATATATTTATGACTACGTTAGTACTTAGTGTAACATCCATGCATATTTTGTTTACAAAACAAACAAAAATATATCTAAAAGTAGATAATTTAGTTTGTATTAGTAAAATCATATTTTTTAGTAGTTTTTATGTGTGTACAAAAATCAACATTTTCAAAATAGTGCCTTTTTAAGAATTTATCATCGGATATCTCTTTTGCAACCACTTTACATATATTATTTAACTTAAAGGATACATTAGTAATAATAACAGATTTCACACTGACAGTTATGTCACAAAATTTTACAGAAAGCATGTGCATAAAACTATGGTAGAACCAATCCTGAGAATATCTTAAATTGTTTACGAAACTACAGTATTTCTCAACATTGAGTTTTAAAAGAGAGCAATACTTTTGAACACGCATATATTATGTGAGCGCATCATTAAATGGGTGAGCATATTATATTCGCAGCATACTATCGACTGACTTAAGTAGGGTAAGGTTAAAACGCTTATTGCAAATTAACCATAAAAGTATAGTTATATTTGTTCTTTTTATGACTTGTTATTGATGTTTTGATTCCAAATCATCATCATTGTGTTGTAAAGCACAAAAACAATGCTTCCCATATAGTTACTAGTAATTACTTACATTACAGTAATCGAAATACTTATAGTGAAAGTAAATTTCACACAACTGTAAGTATTTATGTTAACAATAATAATTGCTTTACTTAATGAGTATTTACTAATAAGTAATCAATCAGTACAGTTGATTCACACGTCAAATAGGATCTGATTAATGTAGAATTTATTGTGGCGTACTTTAGTATTAGATCTAATTTTGCATAATTTAAATTCAATACAATTTTTTGATTAACAATTTCAAAATCTAGATATTAAACGGCTGAATAAAATTATAAAGTGTACGATATAGACAGACATTAGGTATAATAAAGTTAAAAGTAACATCATGACTTAAGAATACTACTAAACAAAAACGTTACTTTAAAATAAGAAATTTTAAAGTAGGAAATCAGCTGATAATTTAAATACCATTGATTAACAACCTGCATACGAGATTAGAGGTATTAGATCAGCTGACTACCGTATCAGCTAGAATTGAGTATTTTAAAAATACGAATATTTTAAATAGTGCATTTATTTTATTTAGAAATATTTGTAAATTTCTGTATTACCCCTAAAATACTATATGACTTTACCATTTGAATTAAAATACAATACACATTCATTAAATGAAATATGTGGATGTCATAAAACATCTATTTTGTAAAAATTAACACATTTAAATTTCGCGTTTTTATAAATTTCCAAAACAAATTTAAATACCTCTGTATTTATTATTTAAGATCTGTCTCTCAATTTTATAATGAGATCATTAGACCAGGTCGTTTTATAGGAAATGTTTACCACATCAATGACATTTTTATTGGAATCAGATTTGTTTGAAGTTTTATTTGAAATCAAGAAGTTTATACAAAGAACAATTATTTTATTAATGCTCAATTCAAATTATTGAGTAAATTAAATTAATTACTTTGCTACCTTATTACATAAGAAAAGAACAACTTAACGTCCGACTACAATTTCATTATGTTAGTTGTAATCATAAATTATGGGTCCATATTCACAGCCTACTATCTACTGACTTTCATGAGGTAAGACCAAAACGTTTATTGTAATTTAATCATAAGAGATAGATATATGAAGTAGCTGAATTAATTATTATTTATATAGTTTTACTAACTACATTTTATGGACTTACTCTTTGCTAATCTTTAACGGTGTAAGGCTTATAAGGACAACCAAAACGCAGATTTTTCGTAAAACATTTTCAATACTAGGGGAGACCCTGCGTGCTCCACACATATTACCGTATATTATCAATAAATAGGTCTACTACATATCTTATTTATTTTTAATTGGGATATAACATAGTTTTTCTTATTTTTAAATTTCTTAACGCAAGTTTTTATTGGTTTGAGTGTGTTGAAACATGTGTTTAGGCCTAACTTAAAATAATATTTTGTACTAAAAGCTGGACATCCGAATCATCTGTATTATCTGTTATTTAAAAATCATTATTTACTTCCACGAAAGCAGCTGTATTAGTTTTTTTTAATTATAAACAGCTGTTTTGTGTAGAAATGTTTGTATAACCTCCTGATTACTATAAACATCATTATTTTCATAAATGAAAGCATCTGGATTAGTTTGTTTCTTATTATAAACATCTGTTTTGTATAGAAATTGTTTTTGAATTCGTTCCATGTTAATCTTGTGGGGAAACCCCGACCTTTGAGATTAGCTCACGCCATTAAGGATAATAATTATTGATAAAATTTGAAATGAGACGATTTTTTTGCAAATATTAAATTTCTTCCAGAAATAAAAGAGGAGTTGTGTTCACAAAAAACTGCTTCACGTATTATATATAAAGATGTATTCATCAGCGCCAATAACAACACTATGAAACTTAGCCAGTGACAATAGGGAGGTTAAATTACTTAGGGAGGTTAAATTACTTAGTACACTTAGTAAATTACTTAGTAAAAGTGACATAAAAATATAATAAATAGGATTGCAGTTTAATCCTAATAAACAATCGCATACAATATTTTTCCGTATAATAACAGTGAGAGAAATTTAAAAACTTTTCAATGTTCCTATTTTCAATAAAAGCAAACACACTAACATTTTATTTTCAAACACGCTTACACTATTAGCCATGTTCGATAGACACACAATTGCGACAGTAAATCTGTATATGTGTACAAACGTCAGACTGGAAGCTATTTTTCACTGAGCCTGTCAATAGCCAATAGTCAATAGCTTGACAGCGGTAATGTGATCTGTCAAGACTAAGGGACATCAATTCCCACCCACATAGCATTTAGTGTGAGTTAGGGTTTAATAATATTATAACACAAGAGGAAAAGGCTGGTTTAGAAATACATGATGGTTAGAAACTCTCTAACTGTACTTTGGTATTATTCCTGTGGCAAAGACAATGCGATATATCACAATTAACATTTAATATAGTCAAACCGTTTGGTTTTAGCCATTCCCGAATATTGAATTAATAAATAAATGCCGTGACTTACCGTCTTACAATATTAAATATTACTGCCGTAGTACGACAGACATTTCGGCTATTAATCCTTTGTCAAATGTTAACAAAATACTTAATCACAGTAAATTAACACAAACACAATAGTAAATTAAAACTGCACACGATACATAGAAAACAGAGTCAATTATAATATCATAGACTGGATAGGTCCAATATTCCGATATATACTGCGGAAGATGGTCAATCACGCTAATCGATGGAGGGGATTGCTTATCTCCAACAACGTAACGAACAATGCGTTGGAATCGAAGTTAAGTTTTTCATTTGATAACATATTATTTTCGATTTTATAGTTCTTGTATAGCTCACAAAGCTCAGGTGAACTCATAAATCTTCCCCCCTTTTTACAACAGTGTAATATTTTAAGTGAGATTTTCATGCAAGAATGTCCATGGTCAGCTTGAATAAGGTGTTCCGAAAATTTATATTTATATTTTGTAGAAAATATTCTTTAATTTTTGTTGAAAGATCTTCCTGTCTATCCTATATATTTCTTTGGACCGTCACCGATATCTTACTTTTTTTTAGGGGGGATGGATTTACGGGACTCTTTAAATTATTGGTTGTTCTGTAGGCAACTTTATAGTGTTGCTTTTGTAGTAAGTTTCTGAATATGTGTTCAAACGGTTTAAAATAACTGTAAACCAAGATTTTTTTTTTCTCATTTAGATTTTGTATTTTATGTTTCTTTTCCATCTTGTTGTATAATTTTTCAATGATTGACGCTTTGTAACCATTTTGAGTAGAAATGTGTTTTATTGTATTAAATTCTTTACGAAAATCTGTTTCTGACATTGGTAAATTGCAAAATCTATTCAATAAAAGCAATAAAATTATTATCCGCCATTTTGTGTGATATGGGTTGGTTAGACGTGGATTGGATTGTATTGTCTGTATGGGTGGGTTTTCTGTATATTATTTTGGCCCGTGTTTGTAGTTACATATAGTTATTTTAAGATTATGATTATTTATACTATTGTTGGTTTCGATTTCAATTTTAAATAGGGATGTATGCTATTCAGATATGTGTTTGTCGTTCTGTTCCTTGATATACCGTAAACAAAAATATCGTCGACATATCTGTGGTAATAAACGATATTTTTGAGGTGCTTGTTTCTACTCGACACGATATCACAGTTTTTATTAAAAATAGTCCTTTTTTTACGCAGTTTCATCGTTTTTTTTACAAATCCGATACCTTGATAACGGATTTGTATAACAAGTTGAAATTTTGCACAGATTTTTATGACTTATAAACAAGTTATAAAACAAATAATCAACTTTTTCCATAAACACAATTCAAAAATAATGGCGTTGTTTGACAGGATTGGAATTAAATATCTATAGCAATGCCCATTATCCATAACAAACAAAACTATACTTACACATATTTGTGTACCTGTGTACACTTTACACTGTCTGTGGTCTGTAGATCACCTCGTTAGGCTACAGCGGTTTCAGAAAAACACTGTTTCCATTTTCAGGCACATACAACACGTCAAATCACTTCATCAGAGGTCACCATCAAAGTATATAAAAACCGTATAAAACCATAAAACACAACACAACACTAAACATAACGCAAAATAACATGTGCTGCATTCACTGGTCGTAACTGAGTCATGCTCAGTTAAATACATTATAATTGTGAAATTTTACCATTTGGTTATTTCGATCAATATTCTTTAGTTTCAATAAGTACGAACTGTTTTTAAATTAAATTGTATAACTAAATATTTAATTAATTAGTTTCAAGATGTTTAAGATTCATGAAAGAATACAATTTTTAAATTTTACTTTTGTAACTTTTGGTTTGAAATGATAACAACTATAAGTTATGAATAGAGTAAATGAAATCACTAAATCTTGTATAACAGAATTGTTAATTTCAGCTGATATTGTGAGACATGCCATGATATTTGGAGGTTCCTGTCTGCAGCGATGGCAGATTTATTCTTTGTCTTTATGTCAATAATTAAACTCTGTGACTGGATACGTTATATGATAATGTACATTTTGTAGACCAGTTTCATCAAAACAGACTGAGTAGGGTTTTAATTAAATCGTAATAAACAACCATATATAATAACTCCCTCTGTAAATTGTCAAATTTACAATAGCTTTCATTAAAGTTTGAAATAGACAGAGTGACAAACAATTTATTTTTATTTGATCGATTTTGGGGGAACCAAGATATATAAGGTCGAGTAAAAAACAAAATGGGCAATAAAGTATAATACATTTATCTTTTTAGAGAAAACCTAAAAAAGTTTAACTCTAATACGACAAATCTCAAAAATATTTACTTCCGATTAAAAAACATGCTTCTGTTACGTGATTTTTTTTTTTTGGCTAACGAACTTATCTGAGCTACTTAGATAACCAACGTGTGTACCAAATTTGGACCAAATTAGACATAAAATTCGGCCGCTAGAGTTCGAAAACATATTATATAAATATATATAATATATAGATATTTTTTAATAACACACACCAAAACGTGTTCTGGGGACCATGATCGGTGCTCATTTACTACTCCTGACTCTAGGTCTCACCATAAGGGTCACTGCAATAATCATAGGGTCACCTTTCCTATGGAAATTCACTAATAATAAAGATTGTAAAAGAGATAATTTCTAATTCGTTATTATTTATTTAATGGCTACAATAAGGTCTACAAACTGTTTTTGACGTAACAACTTGCATCTGCCATTTATCTTGGATGTCAGTGTTTGATCAATTCAGTGATTTTGTGACAGTGTATCCTTAGTGACAGCTTCAGTGATGTATCACTCTACACTTCATAATGGAAACGTTATTGTCAAGTTTGGAATATACTGGAATTACTATAGAAGTAATATAACGTTTATTTTAATATTATTGTATTCAATAATCTAACCTATAATAATAGTTAGTTATAGTTTGATTATTGTAGCTCATTCATCACTGAAGATGGCGACTTCGTAGGTGAAATGCGTTTGAATTAGTAACATATTTTAGATGTGAGATTTTGTGTTTAAGTTTAATTCTTCAAAGTTATCCTGCCCACAAGCAAATCTCAATAGTTCTGTTATTTGTTATGTATACATTTTGTATGTAAAAACATACAGTATTATAATTATATTTGATTCCAATGCCTGCTTGAATTGAAAACATTAATAACTTAAATGTATTGTGTATTTTTGTTTGTTTTGAATGACAATACTTTATCGACACCGTTGTTTTAAAACAGCCTTCAGTACGTAAAGTGTAGATTCCAATAACCATTAAATAAATAACTTTAAGATAAGGAAGCTTTTATATTATTGCCATTGTGGGCAGAACAAAGCTCAATAACAGACCGGGACTTATATTTTTAGTCTGTTAGAGGATTTATATTGTTTAAACTCTATATTGTTAAATTTCCAATAGGTTATTATTTACGAACAATCTTCGGATCTCTTATCGTCATGTGATTTATACTTTGTATTCTTTACGTAATAAACCAGATATGATAACTTACAAGTAAACCTCTAGTATATATGTAAATTAAAGCAGTATTGATACTTGCTAAGTAGTATTTTTATAACACAAGAAAAATACATGTTTTTGAGCTGTTAAACATGTAGTTTTGTAAAACAAAATTTCTCGGATAGTCATATTTCACTTCGTTTAGAGAAATTATTTTTTATTTTTTTTCGAACTTTTATCAGAAAAAGTTCAAATTAACCAAATTTAAAAAAAGAAACCTATCCTTTTCAGTAATAGTAACATTTTTTAGAAGTAAAGGACAATTAATTTTCACTTTAAATTGTGAAATTTCTTACAAAGTTTTTATCTTTAAAATTTAAAGATGCAGATACAAGGCGACGACGTTTTAATATAAGCAAACAAGACACACCAATAGAGTCATAAACTGGTATCTATAAACTAAAATGTGACCAATGCACAAAAGTATATATAGGAAAAACGGGAAGAGCTTTTCGTCAAAGATTCAAAGAACATCTGCCGAAAAGAAATATTAATGGCAACAAGTCAAATTTTGCACACCTTATTGACGAAAATCATTCTTATACGGATTTTGATAACAACTTAGAACCACTACGTATATGCCGAAAAGTTAAATATATGGACGCAATTGAGGAATTCGAGATATATAAAGCCTTCAAACTTGATGTGCAGAGCTTATTGAATGACCAGCTAAATTTCTAATCGAATACCTTATACGATACGGCCATCAAAATCCAAGATCAAAATCTTAAATAAACACTCCCACCAGATATGATATGAGACTTCATTTGTCCTAGGGCATTGACACGATTGCGCACGCAGTTCTTCGTGTTAATTTATATGTTTATGTTTTATGTTTTTTCAGTAATTATTTTTTTAATTTTAACATATAACGATCTCGATAGTGAGTGATTACATACTCTGTAGATGGAGCTTTATTCTGAATGAACAGCCCTCATGGCAGCTATTTTTTGCTGAAAAACTTGTTTTGAATTTGAAACCAGTTATGAGATATCAACACCAAAATTTATTCCTATACCTTTGACAATTATGTTTTATTTAATAATGTATATAAATGTGTATATAATTTCAACAAATAGGCAAATCAATTTTTAGGGTCTTATCTAAATTTTGGAGCATATGATTATTTTGTAATATTATTTTTTGTACTATTTGATTAAGTAATATAAAATATAAAGCCATTAAAACATATTTTTTTATTTGATTTATTTTGATAAATCTTTATATTATATAATAGGCCTACGTGAAGCCGTTTTTTGTAAACACAACTCCTCCCTTATTTCTGGACCAATTTTAAAGTTTGAGGTTTCAAAAAATTCGTCTCATTTCGTAGTTTTGTAATAAGGTTTTAGATGTCAAAAATTCTTATCCCTAATGGCGTGAGCTAATCTCAAAGGTCGGGTTTTCCCCATAAGATTAACATGGAAAATATTAAAAAACCATTTCTATACAAAACAGCTGTTTATAATAAGAAACAAACTAATCTAGCTTATTTCGTGGATGTAAATAACGATGATTACAGTATTCAGAAGGTTATAAAAACATTTTAATACAAAACAGCTGTTTATAATAAGAAACTAACTAATACAGCTGCTTTGTGGAAGTAAATATTGATTTTTATAAGGGAGGAAATGAATTATTTATTTAATTTATAAAATTTACGAACTAATTTGTTTTGAACATTTAACATTATTTACCATCTTAGTTTTGAGGTTATTATTTATAACTTTTTTGTTAGGTTTTTTATTAAGTGTAGACCTGAGCCTTACTGGTTCTTTTAACCTTTATTATTACTGCTGTTATAAAATATAAGAAATAATTTGATTTGAACATTTAACATTATTTACCATCTTAGTTTTGAGGTTATTATTAATCCTACACTTTTATTAAAAATAAAACATAACATATGTTTTTAGAAGGTCACACCGGGGGTTGGCGTGCGGAGCACGCAGGGGTCTCCCCTAGTAATAATATATTTATGTAAATACAAAATTTTAACAAACAGACCTAAAATTGTTCTATATTGTAAAACAAATAAACGTAGGGATTATGTATTTTTTTTTGTTTATAGTCTAGCAGTTCTAGTTGTGTCAAACTTCTTATAATGTCCAGATGTTGGCTGTTATGTATAAGTCTG
>JAGFPH010005060.1:13834-27251 GCA_018207615.1 Philaenus spumarius | reverse complement strand
GCTGTTGACATGGGAAAGTAATATTTGTCAGTACTTTTATGCATCGTTCAGACTAGAATGTTGTTGTTTTTTTTACTGGCTTAAAAATAATAATAATATATTAACAAGGCTTCCACTCGATACTTGTATATTTAACAATTTTGTGTTCGCATAGTTTAGTAATGTGTGGACCATTTATATATATATTTTTTTTATGTAACGAGTTTAGAGCCAAACTGAGTAAATACTGTTTTTCTAATAATAGGAACTTAAAAACAAAACTTTTTAATATTAATACATCTGTTAAAATTTTCTTCCCAGTGCTTAACGGAAAGGAGGGTTAAGTTTGCTTCCTAGTTCTCCTACCGTGAAATATTTAGTCAACATAAGAAACTGATTCTGTTTAGACTACGAGTCTTTACTGCCTCCTTCAGATGAACATGCCATCAACAGCTAACGAGCTTCCCGTAATCAACATATATATGGCCGGAACCATATGAAGAGAAACTAATACATATTAATATTAATATTACGGTAACAGATATATAATTAACTTAAGTTATATTATTACCTTATGCAGTAGCGGTATCGCTATAATAGGCCAAAACGTAGAAGTTAATAGATATTTTAAATCTAAAATATTACAAATTTGTCCAGCTAAATTAGCTAGTGTAAATGACAAGCTTTTTTATGATAATAAAAATTAACCTATAACTGTCCAAACATCGTTAATAGAAATACTTGTAAACAGTATGTCTTCCGATATACAGCATTTTCAATGGATGCTTTAAAGTGAATCGATAGTGTTAAAGGTGCCTAAAGGCAGACAAAAAGTGAAAAAAATCTGGCATTTAAAAACTATACAACTATAAATAAAATAGTGTTGAATACAGTAAACAAATTATGGTACGCACATTACATAATTATGAAATAATTAATGTTTAATCAACTAACTTTTTGTTGGAAAGTTTTGTTTTAGTATTTACAATAATACGTTTTCAATTAAAACGTCAGCCCTTAAAATTATTATCAACACACAACATATTATTACCCGTACTTATAGAAGGAATGAACTACTAGATTATATGTTCCTATCATTAGTACACAGTGCTAAAACGGTAAAACAAAAATTATAATAAAACATGACAGTTTAGGGAAGGGTTACAAATAGCTATAGAGCGATTTAAAACAAACCAATGAAATGTTATAGTTAACAGTTCGTTAATTGGAAGCACTGTAAAGTTTTAATTGATACGACCTCAAATGTTTCCGTTTGCTATACTAAAATGTTTAAATTTATAGGTTGAAGTGGCTTTAGAATTAGTTACAAAATAATTAGCAATTACGAATTATATATGAATGGTTATCCAATTTTCATTCATCAGTTAGTTAGCTAACAAACTTTTGAAGTACTGCCTATTATAAAACCAATATTTTAATTATACATGCAGTATTTTATTTTTGTATATATATAATAATAACAATACACTAATTCTCACACACATACGTTTAATGATCAAACGCGTTTCAACGACAAAGTCGTCATCCTCAATGATACATGAGCTACAATTACAAACTTATAACTAGATTACCACTAAAGAATAAACTAAAGAATAAATAAATATAACTAAAGACCACTGAAGAATACCGTTGCATGGCGTCCAATAGGATGGACGCACAGCGTTGCCATATCTACTAGACTCGAACACTACTGGTATTTACCGCTCGAGGCTTGAGCGCACAGTTTAAAGAATTATAAATGCGTTGAGTCAGCCGCATTCAGTTAGAAGCGTGAGAAGAACGCGACAACGTCGCACTAAGGCGATTGGAGCGTTCAAGGTCTCGGTGTACACAAGCCCGTCTCTCGACGGTATTCTTTCGTGGTCTTTGATGTAGTTATAGTTATACAATAAAATTAGTTATAGCTCATGTATCACTGAGGGTGCAAGCTCAAAGCTTATTAATACATGCACTAGTTTTGTTACTACATATATTTAGATTGTTCATTTAAAAACGTAACAGAAAAAAATTAGAAACTATCTGACGGGGAAATCATTATAAAAGTTACTTGGTTTTTTGAGGCAATAACATTTTATTTTTGTATAGTATTAATATTTGGTAATAGTTATTTATGTGTTAATTGAAGGTGAACTTTTAAGGTAACTTTATACACGAGGTAAGTTGAAAAAGGAACGAAGCGACTAATGATGCCAAACACTGTTACATTAAATCGATGTTTTTGATGTCTTAGACATAGTCTTAGTGAGTACGAAGTAGTTTGCATTTAGAAAATATGTAATAAGCAATTTTCACAATCAAACATATGTTCCCCAAAATTACGTTAGTGGAAATATAGATAGATAATAGTCTTTATTTCGGGCGAAGATATTACCATCAGATCCTCTCTTCCTACATACTTTTACAAATTTGTACAAATATTGACACTCTTAAGCCTCAAACAAACAAAATAAACAAAAAAGTAAGAAAAATTCACATAAAAATAAAAATCCTAAACTAATAGAGTTTTATAAAATTTACAAAATAAAATAGCCTAATTGAAACATACTGATTGAAGTACAAAAATAAATTACTTAAAATAAAAACACGGTTACATTCATACATCATTAAACTTTAATTTAAACAAGCAAATTAAACAAATTCCCTTCACTACACTCTCCGGCAAATATATCAGTTCAAGTCCATAATATTCTTGAAATGAAGTTTTATGATTTCGCAAATAGTTGAGAATGGCTATCAACAGTCTTAATGGAATCTGGTTTGGAATTCTACAAGCGAAATGCCGTTACGGTAAAAGATTTATTATACTTTACAGTTCTGTGCTCCGGAATGATTAGCATTTAAGACAACTTTCTTGTTCGTTTTGTACTTATATCCGAGGCAAAAAGCAAATTATTTGCCAAGTCGGCACTCTAGTTTGAAGGACACCATGGAACGTAATTAAAATATAAAAAGATCTAAATTCATTAAGTTTTAAAGATACAATTGTTTATAATAAAGAATAACATTATCATCACGTTTTAAATTAAAAATAATTCCAATTTTGAGCGCGTTGGAGTTTATTAGCCAAGTTCCCCGTCATGTTACTGACTACAGTGTCACAGTGGGTAAAGTATGGCATAATTCATTATTTTACTCTAATATGAAATGACAAATAATATTTCCTTTTTTAAAAAGAGTGAATCTCTGCAAAAATACTTTATTGTATGTCTCAGTTTCATATTCATTCTGGTTTAATCTCTGTCATTGATTGTCAGATTTCTAAAGTTGCTGTGATATTCTAATACTTCATCTTCAATTTTTAATTTCTGGAGATTGTTCAATTCTACTGTGTTCATAAGTCGGGAGTATCCTATAATAATGACTTGCGCCTTTGCTTGGTAAATTTCAAGTCATGCTCTTTAGCCCGTAGTCAAATACTTTTAAAGTCATCCGTCATATGCTCAATTTAATTGCCAATTTCATTGACTTTAGAATTTACATATTTTTGCAGATCATCATCATACAGATGAAGCATACAGTATTTTAGTCTAGTACTAATGTCATCAATATGTATATATCTAATTATATATACTAAATAATAAAGGTCCTAAAACGGATACCTGTGTCTCCACGAGTCACATATATCCAAGCTGATAACAGAATAGAAAGCATATTTAACAGCATAATGAACGTAGATCTGTGAAATAATTTTGCAACAGTGCATCCTTTTAGATAGCACCTTATAGAGGAGAGCTGTGATACGCAAAAAGTGAACAATTAAAAACAAAATCTCCAGCGAATAAATATTTATACTTGTATTGCACTGTATTGCTAAGAAAGAGATTTTTAATAGAGTGCATATTGTATTGTAATCACTTGGAAATGCGTTTATAAAAGTTAAAAATATGATTCAAGAATTATCCAAATCACATGTGTTTGTTAATACATTCATGAAGCCATTCAAAATCTGAAAATCATTATTACTCTTGGATTTAAAAATAAATAATCCAAAGAGTATTTAATTTGGACAATTTATAGTGCGATCTGAGTTCAGTACTTTTGATATTTTATTCTATGCTGAAATTATTTGCCCAGAGACCTAAGACATATTTGGTTAGGAATATTGCCTTGCTCTGAAATTTTAGTCTCCAATGAAATATTCTAAAAACTTTTTATTTGTTCACTTTGTTTTATACTGTTACGATGAGTAGCAATTTGAATAGAGCCTAATATATGGAACTTTTATTTTTCATAAAGTGCGTCAACTACTATCGTTAACTAACTAAAGAAAAGCACCATTTTTCATTTATGCAGATTTGCAAACGTTGAAGAACCTTCACACAATTTAGATTCTGTGTATGAACTCTAAAACCAAAACCGTGATATATTATATCAATCATTACTTTAGAACCAAATATTCTGTGACATATAACAAGTCTGAAATGTAGGGGGGACATAAATTATTGTGGCCGTACTGCTGAGGTATTGAAGTGTTTTTTGTTTTATGATAATTAATGTTTTCTCAATATTTTTTTCTTTTAAAATTGTTTGCGATAGCACTCAGTTAAACGATAGTTGAAAGGATTTACAAACTATTTAAAATATTTGGTTTAGCTGGGTAGTATTAGTAAACAATCACCAATATCTTTTCAGTATAGTTATAAATCACCTATATTTGTTCAATATAGTAGAATTGAAGATATTTTTTCCAATATATCCATGTTAAAATAAATCCGTATTTATAATATTTAAAATAATGTAATACTCTAGATATTGGGCTACCCTTGTCTTTGGTTTTAAAAATTGTCTATCACGTTTTTTAAACCTTCATTGCAATAATCTTTATGACCTTTAAAATGCCGTAAATGTCTTTTATAATCCGTTGCATCGGATTGGCTTTCTATGAAATTTTTTCTTGACTTCAAGTGAAAAAATATATCTATGTGAAAAATCCAGTGTAATAAAACTCCTTCATATTTTGACCTGTCTCGATGTATTAAATATTTCAATTCTTGATTCCTTTCTAATAACAAATACTAAATTAAACATATGTTTCAGTATTATAATGTTGTGTTTGTATATTTACTAATTGTAAAGATCCCAACTGCAGTTTTCTAGTAACAATGTGAATAATTTAACTCTTAAAACAGAACTTGCTTTTGTTCGATTTAATACAGAGGAGTTCTGGACTCGTGATTAGGAAGACAGAAGATGAAGTCTACTATTGGTAAAAGTTGTGACGAAACAAAAGTTATAGTTAGCAATACTTTGGACTGTTGTGTTTGTAAACATTGAAAGAAACTTTATCCCGCCCTCCTCGCAACTTTGGTATAGTTTAAGCCCTTCGTTTATTTCTATTGTATTTTCAACACTTTTCGTTAAATGATTTCTCTGTTGTTTATTTTTTTTAGTTACAAAAAAATACCTAGTTTAATATGTTTAACGGTTGATCTTCAGGCTCGTAATTGAATAAAAGATTAATGGGACTAAACAAATGTATTTTCTTAATTTTAATTTGTATTTATTCAGTAGGCTTTTCCGTGAAATTTTGTGCAAGTTTTATTAAAGCATATAAGTTTTATGACATTTATGAGAAATAAAACAAAATATTGCAATTTTAATGTTTGCCTAGTTATTAACAAAATAAATATGATATTGAATTAACAAAGTTGTCCTAGAATGTAGAAGAGCTATACAAGGTTAATACTAGATAATGAACAGCTAATAGTAGGTACATAAAAAGAAGGAGTTATTTATGCTGTCTGATGGAGAAGTTTTAAAGGTAGGCCTGTAGACAGTGCAATAGTTCAGATAATATGAAAATATAACATTAACATCAATTTCCCGACAAAGTAAGTTTTTGTTAAAGTTTTACAAAATACTTCTAAAACTATTAATTCTAGAGTGTTTTGTAAATACTATAACTTATGGCGTAAACAACAATACAAATTTGAATGAAAACATTTTTTGAGATATTACAATTTCTATGTATCTAAAGTAACCATTTTTAGAAAGATATTTCAAAAATCGTTAAAATCTAATAATTTTGCAATAAATTGGTTTGGTTAGTTCGCGCCATAGTCACAATAATTTGGAGAGGCAGAGATTTTTGTTTTAATATCTCAAACAGATCAAGAGTAATCATGTAAAAAGTAATAGACTTAAAATAAAAAATTAATATGTTTATATTATACACACAGGGGAAACTGCATTTACATATCTTTAAAAATAAATTAAGTACAATGTATTGAATTAATTGTAGCAAAATGATCTGCGCAAACTATACCATCATCCCGTTTTTAACGTTTTAAAAATAATGTCAAAGTTGTATTTCTTATCGGAATCGTCGGAATTAAAGTACTTTATATGCACAATATTAAACAATTAGGTACAGAAAGCATTTCAAATTATTGGGAGAACTGTTTTACAAATTTTACGAAAGACATCTTCTATGAAATCACTTAAGAGACGGTTTACAGAATGTATAAAAAATAGCAGACAAAAAAATTGTTTTTATTTCTTGATTTTTTGTTTCTTATTATTATAACAAAGTCTCATGTTTGTTAAAAGTACTAATGGTGAGATGGTTGCTTTGGAAGGAAATATTAGGACATTTTAATAAATTTGTGTGCATGTTTCTCTTGACTGAAGTGTTATAATAAAAATTCATAATAAACCGGAGAGGTTCGATTTTGATTCTCGAACCTTCTCAAATGTTTTGCCAATACTATATCGACAACAATAACGCATTATACCGTTATATAATCAATCAAATAACTAAACACAATAATAATAGCGCAAATAATATCTGCGTTGTTCTCATTAAAGATAGAAAGAGTTACGCAACCTAAAACACCAATACCATACAAAGTTTTAATTTACAATATAATGTTCATACATTGTTTACAAAATGTCGAATCCAGTTTAGTTTTTCATGATGTCTCGCATTACAGAGCTTTTAAAATGTTAGCTGTACTATTTTCTTGAATAGCAAACGAAAGCTTTATAAAATGTTTAATATTTGGTACAGAACTTCCCAACTTTTGTAGCTATAGGCCTAGTAAAATTATTGGTTTATTTTTTTTTTAACTTCAGTTTTAAGTTATCTACCAATAATAATTTAATTTTCATTTTGTACTTAGTTTTATATGTATAAATAAAAGTAACAATACATTTTAAATTAAAATTAAAATGTTTATATACAAGTAGTAATATTATGAAGTTCGACACAAAATTAGTATTATTATTAGACACAAAACAAAACATTCTAAGAAGAAACCACACAATACACGAGCCCTCGCATGCACGCAAACTTTCACGGATTAAGGAAAATATTATTGACTTAATTTCTACTGGTCAAGACGGTTGTATAAAATTACTGTACACGGTGTCTTTTATAAATTGGTATCTTGTAATGGCACTGTTTGTTTTGCGTAAGCCGACACTTACAACCATGTCTGACAAATAATGTGAGACTTTTCAAATATTTATCACAGTTTATAGCCCTTACATTTTAATATATAATAAATGTCACAGGAGTCATATGTGCTGTGCAAGGTGTCTTTTTTAAATGGGCGCCCGTTTTTTATCTTTTAAATTATAAATCTGACAGCAAACTTTAAATGGTTAACCATTCCCTGTTTTTTTTTAGAAATAAAAAAAATATGTAGTTAAAATATTTGTAAGTGGCCGAAATTTTCAAATATCGCGGACAACTTTTGAATTTCTTACGGAACACTCTGTGTTTTATAATGATTTTGAATTTTAAAAATTATTTGAAGACTTTTTTGTACTTGATGTTTTTTTTATTGTTATACGATTAATCGTTTAAAAGTTAGTTGGTATACAGTTTTAATCACGCTATTTGAGCGGAAGACATTTTCGTATGGAAACGTTTTGAACCCATGAAAATGCTCTTAACATTAACAAAACGTTGGTTAGACAAACTCATAGACAATAAAAACCCCTCAATACCTGAGTTGTGATGTTTTTGTTCGTTTGGGAGTTATAAGTATCAAACTGGCGGAAAACTGGAGTTTAATGTTTATTGGTGCATAGATAATATTTTACGTAAACCTAAAAGGGAAACACAGATCAATTTTGGCTAAACTCATTAATTTTTGGGCATTGTAACTCGGATATAAAATCTGTTTTTTTTTATTTCGTGTAATGGTAAGCCTCAATATTTACCTGATAATACTTTTATTTATTTTATCACATCTACGAGCGAAGCTGCAGGTAAATAGTATTATATATATCTCACTACTCCTTATATATCTCTATTCCCACTTTCTTTTCACTTTATTGAACTTACTAAAGTTGGTTTTCAACAGATGGTATTAGTTCCGGCTTACTCTATCCGTCCTTCGTAATCTCCTTTATTTGTAATGTGTTGTACAACAGTATTATTAAATGATCTTATTAAAATAATCTATCGTTTATAAACTAGAAGGTTAATACTGAGGAGTGGAATACTTATTTTATGATTTTCTTAATCACTTTGTTGACTACATAGAGAGAGGAACGGGATTAAATAGGCAAAGCCCTGAGTCAAATAGAAAGTAAAAGTCATTGTTGTAAGTCGTCTATGACGTAAAAAATGAATGCTTCTATCACGTGTTATATGTTTGTTATATTTAATTTAACCCTATGCTATACAATGCCATACAATTTTGCCCAAATATAACTTTAGATTTAATCCACTGAAGTTTGCAAATAATTCACGTGTTGAATGGAAATCCGATAAACCTCGCAAAAAACGGATATTGTGTTGGGACGGAAAATATGATTTCGAAATAAAACCGTTCCGGAACCTGAGTCATGCAGCATTTTGTAATTTGTTACGTGTCTGGGTCCAGGGAAAGTTTATCAATTGATCCGTTCTTGCGAATACGGGTTTGTTCGAAATTAAGTTACAATCCAATCTGGAACGATAGATAATTATTTTGCTCTATGTAATGTTGAGAGGTTTTAGCGCTGTTGTATGTGTGGTGAAATTGAAAGGGGTTTTATTGGGTTACAATGTTTTGGAAATAACCAGGAGAAAATCTTGCGAAGAAACATTAGACCATCGACTTGCGCGGATAATTAATCTAACCTCAATTCTAAGATAGAAAATCATATTATAAATAACAAAATAAAATGGCAAGTTTAATTAATCTTGGTTGACTATGTAACATTGATTGTAATAATGTAAAAAACTCCATGAATTAAAACTACTCATAAACACAATCCGAATCTAATCAATGTATATAGTTTCTATAGTATCCACAGCTTTTAGTGCATACTTTTAATGAATAACCTACATGTAACTTCAGGGGCAAACACCTGATTATTTAAAAAACAATAACTGAGCTATGTATTTGAAATGGACAAATAACACTTTTTTAAACTATTTATAGGCATACACTTTAACATTTGTTTGTTAATTTCAATATTTTAAAATAAACGTGAGTTTAAAGACTTCAGAACTATTTATTATTCATAGCAAGAGATGCGCAGTTTCAATATAATTATTGAACTTAACAGAACAAAATATACAGGATGTCCCTTTACTACCTGGAACTGTTTTGTAGATAAAAGTAAGTAACATTTTAGTCGAAAATGTTTCGTTTCCTATTTTGTGCAACTTTTTTTATTATTTTTTTTAACTTGAACTTCAAGTAATATATAATAATAGTGTGTTTATTATTACAAACATTTTTTTAAATTTACAACAAGAAAATGATTAAATACGTCTTATTTACATATTATGAAATAAACAAATCAAAAATATCATGAATTAATAACACATAGGCCTATAAAGAAGCAAAACTAAAATAAAAGTAACCAAAATTTGTACCATACTATATTATGCCATGATCGTTTTTTAAGGTGGTCCACCAGGTAGGCAATTTCAATAGGTTGAATTATTAGGTTAAATGGTCAAAACAAAATAAACAACAAAATATATAAATGAAGAAATAACTGAATACTTAGTAAAAACTGCTAAACAATTAAAAAAAATTGTTTAATATATTTATTTAGAAAAACTTAAAATTATTCCACTATACAAACTACTATAGGTTGTGATTATAGAAAGAAATAATATGAGAAGATACTACTGACATTACAGTAAACATTCATTCAAGATTTAACATAAACTTTAAAGTAGATAATATGATTTCCTATTTGCAAAACTATTTGTTATTTAACAATGTGAACGATCTATTGTATACATTTTTTTTTAAATACGGTACCACTTACAATTTGTTATTTTAAATATTATCATTAAGCTTGTTAACTTTAAAACAAATTTGTACGTTTCAGTTATTACAAAGTTTAGTTTCCCTTACGTCAATGTATATATAATGAGTAAATTATCAAGAAATGTATTTTTTAGCGTTTTTGACGATAGCTCAGTTATCTATTAGTTTAAAAAATTGTAAAGTTAATTTTGTTTTTAATTAAAAAAATACAACTTTTTGTCAATTTATACATTTTTCGAAAATTTTTCAAGAACTCATGTTCTTTACAGCACCAGTAACAAAATAAAATTGTTTGTTATTCAGGCCTAATACCTATAAACTCTATAAAATATTCCCTACTTTTCAGTTTTATTTCAGTAACAGTTGCTTTCATTTTATAAAAATGTTTATTCTAATTTTTAGGTTATTTTTTTTAGAAGTTTTCCTTCAGTCAAGCCGGTTCTTTACCACATTTATTATAACTACTGTTATAATATTTATATTAAAAGTAGTAATTTGATTAAACTGTTAGTATTATTATCGAATTTTCATAAGGAATATGGGTTATTGTAGTGAGCCTTATGGTGAGACTAGTAATTGAATTATGATCCCCAGAACAATTTATCTCTCTATAAATAGCACAGATTAAATACAATATATGTAAATAATAAAAGTAATAGGTTAATCGCAATGGACTGATTTAACAATATTGTTTTGTATTTTTATTATACGAATTAAATATAAAGTAAATTTTTGTTTGATAAATTCGTATTCCGTTTAAATATTCTATTATAAATATATAAATTACAAAATGTTATCTCAACATTTTAAAACAAATTTGAAATAAAATAATAAAATATAAAAAATATGTTGTTATTTAAAAATAATTAAATTTATGTGTAACGTTGTCAACTTTAATCGAATTATACATAATAAATTTAGCAACAAACAAAATTGCTTAAAGTAAAAACATTACTTCTACAAAATAATTCTCTGATATTTTCTCTGATAAATCTATACAGTAATATTTCGTATGTAATAATATTGTATTCTTTATCAATACCTCATTATTTTAAGTTTATCTATTAACATTTAATAAAAAGATTTTGTTTGAAAGATATACCCTGAATATTTATGCTGTATTCAGATGTTAAACAGTAATAAACAGATGCAGTAAAATGTAAACTCCCATTACTGAATTGAGACCATGATTTTTGAAGTAACAGTTCCATGTAAAAATACTTCCTTAGGTTGTGTAGAACTATAAAGAACTGAGCCTTTTAGAATGTTTAATTTTAATGAGACACCATACCTTGATGAAACAAGGTGAGTAGAGTTTTGATATTTTGTTATGCGTAGCTAAATAAAGGTAGGAAGTTTTGTCATATGATGACAATGCTAAGTTGGATCGTTAACCAAAGTTCACACGAAGACTAAAGAGAGGCGGAGAGCACAAAAGTCAAGCACCAGCTTTACATTTAAATAAGCGCATCTGTATCAATGATTTTGATGTTGCCAATCTAGACGTACTCTATAAGCTATTGCCATTCCACGGTCATTACGAAATAATTTAAAAACTACACATCCAATTTTGTATATTTAATTTTTAATACAAATGTACAGTAAATAATCCCCGGTACATGGTTTACGTCACTGATGAAAGCTCCAATAGTTTTAATTACAGCAAATGTTGACATTACAGTTGTTGTAGGGATTAGTTTTACAACGATTACATCCGACATGGGTAGTACTAGGATTGAATTACCGTGTTATACTTGACTAAAGTAAACCTTTGTTCCCAACGAATGATCGGATTATAAAATAACCTAATTTCCTTTCCACTTTGCGCCACAACAAAGCACTACTAAAACGCATCACGGAGTAAATGAACGCTGCGGTCTCGTATATCCACTAATACAATCGGAAAACTTTTGCAGATTTTAAACCAATGAAACAGTGTACAAATTGTTTTCAATTTATTGACTTAGCTTTAGGAAAATGCTTTCAAATTCAAAACTGTTATTAGGTCGAGTAAAATATTCCTTCGGTTTTAGGCCTATTTCTCGAAAAGTAATAGGTCTAATATTATGATTTTTACACTCATATAAACAAAGGATATATTTACTTGCACTTATAATATTAGATTGCTGTGAGAAATATGTTTTCAGTAGGCCTAATTCAAAAATGTATGTTGTGTTTTATTAATTATTTAGTTTTTGTAAAATTATGAATTATTTACCACTTTAAATATGATCCTTTATGTACATAAAAAGTACAAGTTCATTAAAATATCTCAAACAGTTTAAAAGTTACAAGCGTTTTAAAAATGTATTACGCGTAAGGATTGTTGAAGGCATACGCGGAACAAATATACCTTCGGTTTTAGGCCTATTTCTCGAAAAGTATTAGGTCTAACGGTATGCTTTTTACACACATATAAACAAATTATGTATTTACCCATACCTATAATATTAGACTGCTGTGAGAAATATGTTTTCAGTAGGCCTAATTCAAAAATTTTATGTTGTGTTTCATTAACGATTTTGTTTTTGTAAGATTATGAATTTATTAACACTTAAAATATATGATCCTTTATGTTGAACAAAATTTTCTGTTAACTTATATTTTTGGGTATTTTCTATTTAGTATTCATCTAATTTCGCATATTTTGAATCTAATTATGGAATTTTTCTCTGTGATAAACCTATTTTCATCTTTTATTTGAAAAAAATCTACAACAATATTTTGAACGTTAGTTTTACATTATGGATTGTCTCTTTTTGTAACTCCTCAAAACAAATAACCGAAATGGTATATAGTTTTCGGAAGCAAGTAAAAAGAATCACACTGAATTCAATTAGAAATTTATAATATTCGCCCAAAGTAACAATACTGAAATTATAATAGTTTCAAATGATTTATTCTTAGACAATATTAACATAATTATTTTTTATGGTCTCCATTAAAAGTCGTCAACTACCATAGATTTGGTGATGATCTTCGCAAATGTTAGTAAACATTAATTGTTGCATTCTTGTAACGTATGTAGTTATTTCTTCCCGAAGACGTATTTCTCCACAACAGTACCTGTGGCTCATTTTGGAAGATGCTTTCCTTCAACATTAACCACAAATAAGAGTCATATGATGAAAGGTCGGTTGAGAGGGATGGGTATGGAACGTATGTGAAATGGAAAATCAGGTGGTTTGCGA